>JAUZSV010261920.1:0-12164 GCA_034780495.1 Parotocinclus cesarpintoi
TTATAGACTGAATTCATTCAATCCCTACGATGAAACCCAAACGTTCTGCAAGTTCTACTGCTAAAATAGTGTAGAAATACTTCAATAAATATAGAGTCTTTACTTCACGGATTTACGTTTATCGCGGGTGATCCTGGAACGGAAAACCTTCCATAAACGAGGGAACACTGTATTTTTAAGTTTATGCCACCAGGTTTCTTACAGGAACAACCGTGGACAGGGCAGCAATCCATCGTAAGGCGCATATACTGACACAAGGGCCACTTTAGAGACACCGATTGGCATAACTTGCATGTTTTTGGACTCTGGAAGGAAGCAGGACGCCAAGTTCCCCCCCCCCACCCTTTGTCCTCTATATGTAAATGAGAGGATAGTACGAGACACACCGTTGTCACATATGAAGTTGTCCTTGCAGTTCCCTTGTTCTATTTGACAGACTTTCTCTGGATAACACGGTCTGTCTTCCATCAGAGTCTCCGTACAGTCCTGTCCCCCGAACTGGGCAGGTCTCACAATGGCCCTGGTCCTGAACTAACACAACAAGAGCACGTGAACAGCACTATTTTAATACTAAATACATCCGAACGGTAATGAAACTTTACTCACCTGTTTTTTCACGCAGGATAAACATTTTGACCAGGGTCCAAACTCAGTCAGCTGGCAGCTTATGGGGCACGCCTCGACGTTACACCCCCTGCTCTCATAGGTCTGACATAACTGGGCGCAATTGTTTTTTACCCAGTGCTGGTCGTATTGAACACTCCTGAAACAAAACCGGCACCCAGTTCAAACTGGAGTTTACTTCAAGAAAAGGGAACCCAGGGGGTACAGGGCGTAATCAAGATAAAATAACTACAGACCCCATAATGCATTGCAAATGCTGTAACTACTAGTTCCCTCCAACAATAGACTTGTTTATGGGTTTTATGTTTTGTAGTTAATTCTATTTTGGGGGTTTTGCAAGCAGAAACCTCTGGACTGGGCTGTTGTAGACGTACAGTAATCACATATGGAAGGTTTTCCACTGGGGTTGTGGGTAATGTAGTATTTCACTTACACAGCGCTGGCTGTGAACAAGGCATCCAGTGTACTAAAGCAGCAATATCAAAGCTAAAAGAGCAAGAACTATAGGTCCCATAATACACTGTGGATGTTGGTGGTGAACGAGCGTCTCTCCTGAAGGCTTTTTAATAGGATGTAGTTTTTAAACGTCTTGTAGAAGATGACTTTAAATATCAGACATGAGGAGAAAATCCTGAAGCAAACATTTGGTGAGGCAGAACACTGAGACACAGATAAACTAGACAGACCAGACACATGGTGAAAGCCCGAACAGAATCCAGTGGTGATAAAACTCTTACTTTGATTAGTCGGTGTTGCACCTTCACCCCTCCAGCCCTCTCCAGTACCTCATTAAGAATCAGTTCATAATTGTCATAAAGGTCAGGACACCCTGAATCTATAGTCCGCTTCAAAATAAAAAGAAAGAAAATCGAATTTGGACGACTAAGCCAACCTTGTGCGATGCTGTGTGCCCCCATTACAGGTCTGAGTGCAGTAGGACCATGAGCTCCATGGATAATGATCACAGTAGCAGCCTGACCCGGGAGCAGCCGAAACCAGGATGAAAAGGAAAGAGAGCAAGAGTCGGAACGATTCCATCGATACTCTGATCCTGTAAAAAAAAAAAAAATCATCCAGGTAAAAACATCAGACATAATTTAGATTGATTTTATTTTATTTATTTTTGTTGTTGTATCTTTTGTCAAATATTCTATAATGCATTATTATTAAGTTCTGTTTTGCAACCAAATATTATTAAGGTAAGAATGTAAAAATGTGACGTTGTGCATGGTGGTGCTGGACCATGTCACATGCTTTCTGTTTATGACGCCTAATCTAACGCAATTGCATTTTTTGAACACCAGAGGGTGTTGCTTCACTAAGAATATCTTCTGCTCTGCAGCTGGAAACCTGTTAAGGTAAATCTGGATTTGAGATAGAGCAGGTTTAAAGGTTCATTAAGCATGTTTTTTTTACTTTAATTTTTAATTTAAGTACTTAGTTAAGGACTCGTTAAGGAATTTTGAGATTCTGGTTTGGGAAATGTTTAAAGGCTTAGTCGGCTTGTTTACTTTGCTTTACAATTTTAAATAACACTTAATTTGGTGAAACTGTTACGATAGCACATTTTATGACAGTAGTATTTTGTAAAAATCCTATTTCTTTTAACTTTAAGTTGCTATTCTTTGAAAATAAAAAAGAAATGTTTTCACACTGGTCCTGGCTCGCACCCAGTGCCACTAGGTGGGCACCAGCTCTCCCAAAAACCCTCCAGAATCAAGCGGATAAGAAAAATCCTTTATGAATTAATGTTATTAAATATATAGTGAAGCTACAATAGGTCATTATATTTACCATTTCAAACCTCTAGTTTCTAGTAATCACTTTTAATTGCAGGGGACTAAATGTTTTTGTACAGAACCTTTTTTTTTTTTAATGAGCATTGTTTACGCTTCAGAAGTACAAACTCAAATCTGGAAAATGAACTGCTAAGCCTTGGAGTTCACATACCTTTTACTCATATACTCACATATATGCAGTAGTTCCCTTTATCATCTTTGAATAAAAATCTGATCATATTTAGCTCATATTTATGCACAAAAAAAATCAAGCATGTTTGGGACCATTTAAACCCAAATTGTGTTTATATAAGTGCTTATAAATGTGTTCACAACTAAGAGATGCTGTAGAATGATGTTTATTGCATTGTAAGTATTAAAATAAATTAGCAGTAGAACAGAACATAAGGATCAGTACAGATCACTAGATATGCGTTGCCATACAAAACTACACTGTTTGCAACAAAATGGGGATATTACATTAGGGTATGTCTTATATTAAAATAATATTTTATTTTAGGGTACATACAATGATAATAACCAGGTGCTCATGCTCACCCTGTGATCCGGATCCTTAACGTAGTTCCTCTTGATCGCCAGTGAAATGAACGCCTCAAAGTTTATTCCCAGCTTTTCACCGCTTTCTCACTTCCAAATTAAGGAGAATAACAAGTGAAATGTTACACCACCTCCTGTTACATTTTCTCCCCCCATCCTCTTTCCCGCCTTCCAAATTCCAGTAAATCCAGCAGCTGGGATCCATCGTTATGCCCCTCCTAAGACTAACCCCTGATATCTGACCCTCATTATTAGAATTTCGGGAAAGAAGTCCAAAAGGGAAGAACCGTGGGTTATAAGACGACACAGATATAGTTAACCTTTATACTCCAGAGTTCAGCACAGGCATGTTTAGTGCCATGTTTACCCCATTATTTTTGCTCTAATCAAGCATGAGTCTGCTTTCTTTTTCTTGTACGCGTGTACACACCGAGATAAAACACAAGTACAGAACAATATACAAGGCAAAACACAAAAACATGTGTATGTCACGTGTCTTTAATATTGTTTGTATGCTGATTGTTCACCCATTAGCTCTAACCAAAAACAAATAATCCAGAGAGGAGAATATGGAGAGATGTGAGGTCATACCCCAATCACCTTCAAAGAATCATTCATTATCGATAATTTGTAATTGGTTCTGCCACGAAAGGGAGTAAAAATGCATTTCCTGCTGCCCTATAAAAAGGCTCTCAGAGGCTACTTTTGGGCAGAGGTTGTTGACTGCTAGACATGCCTCTACCACACACTTTTAGACATCATGCCCAGTTGACAGACTTTGTACTTGGACACGTAATTGTACTGGGAGAAGCAGGGTGTCTCATTTCATGAGTCTGTGGTAGCCTAGTGGTTAAGGTACTGGACTATAGACCAGAAGGTCCAGGGTTCAAATCCCACCTCTGTCACAGTTGGGTCCCTGATCAAGGCCCTTAACCCACAGTTGCTCAGATTGTAAGAATGTATTAATTGTAAGTCGCTCTGGATAAGGACGTCTTCTAAATAACGTAAATGTAAATTTCAATTAACTGCTCACGGTCTGGGCCTTACTGACCTACCTGTTGGGAGGCGTTGGGAGGAGTGGTTATGTTAGAGCACACACATGAGGCACAGGCTCCGGACAATGTTATCCACCATCCAGACACAGGTAGCAACTTCAGTGCACACCCCTGTCTCTGCCTGGACCATTTCCCTGTCCATTCCAGGTGCTTGGCGGAAGGAAATTTGTTGTCACGGTTCCCGTTACATATCTCTCCATTGACAGCCAACCATTATTACCTTTATTCGGCCGGGAACCATATGGCCTTCAGTGATGAATACAGGTTCTGTTTGGATCCGATGACAGTCAGGTTCGAGTATGGAGGCCTTGAGGTGAGAACTTCAATCCTGTCTTTGCTTTGGAGTGAAGCATTGCTCCCAAATGCTGGTGTGATGATCTGGGGGAGCCATTGCATACAACAGTCGGCCAACTACAGATACGAGGGTTTTCTACTTTCTACAGTCCACATAATAACGGTACTCATAACGCCACTGGAGGAACCTCAGGAACCTCAGGTTTGTACAAGAGCCTGGGCGTACCTAAAAAATGACAAATGAAAAATAGAAAGTTCCTTAACTGCTCCATATTACCCTTACAGATGGCACTGCACCACATTTCCTGCTGCCACAATTTGTTTTCCGTAACTGTTAGGGGTGTAACAATACACTCTCTTCACAAGTACAATTGTCTTAAGTGCAAACAACGCAAAACAACACACGTTTTCTCGAATATGTTTTTAAGCAACAAAGCAAACACGGTTCCCTGAAATTAAGTGAAATTAAGAAACATAAGATTAAAAGGGTCTAGTTAAAATGCTCTATTGTGGCTTCCCAATCATTAAGTAACCGAGTAAAAACTTTGTTTCTGAAGAGCAAATTCAAAAAAGAAAATAAAGAGTGTTTTTTTTTTTTTGCTTGTATAAAATGTAAACAAAAATAATATTTAGCCCCCCCAATCGTTTTAAATGGATATAGGAGCATGAGGTTTAGTGTGGTTGCTCCCTCTGGTGTTCATACATGCAACTGCATTGGAAGGCATAATAAAGAGAACGCATGGGACATTTTTGCACTGGGTTACACCCCTATTATTTGCTATTGTAAGATACAGTTGTGTAATCATAACCAGAATATTTGCACGCAGGTTTTTAGTAAAAAAAAAAGTTTATTATCCTTATAAAATATCATTTACATATACATTATGGGCGTTTGACTCTATGCATACCTAAGATACCGGACACTAGAAGCAATACCCATGCTGCAGACTCTCCATAAAACACACACGGATCACACAGACCTTAAAAGAAACCATGAACAAGCGAAACATCCAGCGAACAGGACACTGTTAAATATGGGAGCCGTAAGCTTTTTTTGTACACGTTACGCTGTATTATGTACAGAAATCTATTCCGTCTTCATGTTCAGAATGAAGAAGAAGTAATGGCTTTAGTGCAGAGCGCTGTCGTGCCCTGACGTGGCTCCTACACGCTGCTCTTCCTTCATCTTTATGGAAGACTAAATAAGAAGCATTGCACAGTGACCAAACTGAACCGAAGTAAGTCATGGAGTTTCTATTGATTACAGTGAACGGGATTTCCTCGTGCCGGACACGTACCGCGGCCTGCGGTATCCCTCTCTCACTCTGTCTGATTCCTGCTATAATTTAGCTCAGGGTGAAAGAATCAGGCTTCCATTCAAAATGTCATCACAGCTTAGCCACAACGAATTCCTTTCTACAGATCAGCGCCGTTTAACGACCGTCCGACCAACGTCCCATTTGTTTTAACGAATCTTAGGTTATAAAACACTGTAATGGAAAATAAAAGTATTATGCAAACAACAAAACGTGTATTTTTACTGTCATAAATATTATTGATGGTTCGTTTACATTATTTTGTGACCTTTGACAGTTGAAGTTTCTGATGCTGTGCAGATGTTATCGATGTTATACTCGTGTTTTCAGCCCTATCGCTGACGTGTTTACGTATCATTTACAGATTTGACGTGAAGATTTACAGTTACATTTACATTACGGTAACATAACGGCCGGCCCCGAAGACTTTGGTCAATGTGCGGTTCCACAGAACGTAATGAAACGGTGCACCTGTACTCAATAAATCTCAGATCCGAAAACAAAAATCGGCAGGGTGAGAGTTACACTCGTGATCCGTTTGGTTAGAGGGATTCATTCAGTCACCCGGTTTGTTCAGGACACCTCCTAATCGAGAAATATTTTGCATTTATTAACTCCCCCCAACACACATACACAAACAATATGAATAAGAATTATCATTATTGTTCATGGGGGCACCCCTTGCACTACCATAGTCCAAGATCTCTTTGGGACTGTGGTAGCCTAGCGGTTAAGGTACTGGACTGTGTACCTGATGGTCCAGGGTTCAAACCCCACCTGTGCCAAGCTGCGAAAGTTGGGCCCTTAAGTAAGTCCCTTAACCCATGATTGCGTGAATGAGTTGTAAGTCTTTTTACTCGACAAACGTAGAAATTTGGATGATGAAAGCCCCTGAAAGACCGAAACCTAAAACTAGTACCGGTCCAAGAGTCGGGCATCAGACTCTTCAATTTACTGTCTGTAAATTGGAAAATCGTATGAATGAGTGAATGTACTTACCTACTTACAAACTTATCTAATTCAACAAAAACATATTTTAGATCTTTCCTTAGAAGCCGTGCACTGACGATATTAGATTTCAGTTACTGATTAGAGAGACTGTCCAGAAAATGTCCACCTCGAGGAAATCCCATTCACTTACTGGATTGGTTACCATTGCATATGTTTACTCTTGCTGAGAAACCTCTGAACTGCTGACTGGGACGAAGACGAGCATCAGCCATAGACAGAAGAGAAAGAGAGAGAAAGAGAGATTGTTTATGTATTGTTTCTACACAAGAGTCTCATTCAGTCTTTTCTTTTCTACACATGTTCACATAGTTACCACGACTAATGACAGAAATGGACAGTCGATGAATAAGAATCCCAGCGGATTCCGATAGAAGTCTCTCTGCGGACCGCACCCTGGCCGAGACCCTGCCGGCCATGCCGTGTTTGCAGTCACTAGTGATGAACGAAGTCTGCAGGGATGGTGGTTAGATTTTTAGGAGTTAGCTTTTTACCGCTCCACATTTACAGTGAAATGAAACGAACTAGTCGAAGACTGCATGTGGTTTAGCCTGACACGAGGCAGCAGAGCCCGGAGAAACGCCTCTTCCTCTGCCTCACCAGTGGGTACGGGGTCAGGTTCAGCAAGCTGCTGTCATCTACAGGCATGGGAAAGGCAAAGACAAAAGGCAGAGGTCCCTTCAGTTGGTTTCGTACTGATTTTGATTTGAAAGTAATTTAACTCCTGTATCAGGAGCAGGGCAGGTGAATCCTTCGTTATCCACTCACCTTGATTCTTCAGAGGCAAAGGCATGGTCTCCCTGAGTTTGCTTAGCAGATTTCTCATCTCTCGCATGTCACTAGAAGCAAAAGATCAAAATTCAAGCACCTGACGTACAGGAACACCATTGTTCTGGTGAGGTCCGCACCGGGTCCGGACCTTAGCAGGGAAATGCAATCATTTACACGAGCAGGCGAGTTTACTGATGATCAGGTCATGCTTATATCCAGGTTCATCTCCTACCTCTCTATGTTCTGGATGTCTGTGCACACAACCCAGGCGTCTTGGGGAAAGTCAACAGGAGACGACGATCTGTCCTCCAGAATGGGGACGTCAGAGCTCTCGTCCACCCTGCAGTCTGCATTGGACTCGGGGCACGGCTCGTTTCCTGCCACAGGTACATTACAACGCACAATAAGTCCAGCTGGAGTCCAGAGCAGGAAGGTGATCTTCCAGTCCATCATAGGATTCATAAAGCGACGGTTCAGACAAAGGCAATTGTGTCTACAAGTGATCCCAGTCCTGCCCGGGACAGGTCAACACATCATCTAAACATCACAAAAGCTTTACAACAGAAAACAAACCAACAGGCCGTTCAAAAGCACGGAACAAACAAAAACAATAACGACTGGTTTAAAATGCGCATTCTGGCGACATCTGCTGGTCAAACTCGTACCCCAAACTCTAATACAAGCAAAACAAAAACACACACAACGCAGCATTTTCCTTGTAAAGCTAGATTTTTATACTATGCTAATCTGTAATAAACATATCTGTCTATATATTCTGCATTTGTTGACAAATTGTTAGGTTAACATTTTTAAGCGTTGAATACCAAGACGCCCAAACGTTTCCAAGCGGTGCACGATTTTCAAAGTGTATGCATTAAAATGAGCAGAATTACTCAACTTTATTATATTTTAATGTATCCACTACGGTTCGTTTCTGCCAAAATGTCTGCCATTTCCATGCTGCACACGGCATCAGTGATTGATAATAGACTTTGTGCTCCTAACCCATAAGTAACTACATTTTCTCTTTTCTCTCCAAGCTAATGTTCTGGTACCACTTCCAGCACCACACACCTAGATGTTCCTCCACCTCAGCATCACTCTACTGGTCTTCATCAATAGAACCCGGTCCTACCAGAGTGCAGGAACTCCCTCAGTCATTTAGTCACCAAGAGACGATGTGCCTTCAAGGACCTCCTACTGAGGACAGATGTTAAGCCATTTTGTTATTTATTTTATTACTAATTTAAATTATATTATTTACTTAATTTTACTATTACTTTAATATACTTTTAAGTATTTATTTAATTAAAATCTAGGCCACCCATGGAGGTCGGGTCCCTTTTTGAGCCTTGGTTCCTCCCAAGGTTTCTTCCTTCTACTTTCAGGGATTTTCCTTGCCACTGTCAATTATAAAAAGCTCTATAGAAATAAATTCTGTTTATTTAGACTGGCTGTTGATCTTTCTGAGAGTTATAATGTGAGAATGATGATCTAATGTCCAATATAAAACCCAAACAAACAGAGGGGACAAAGTTCTCTTACCGTAGACTTTGCCTAGGAACAGAGTCCTGACCAGGCTGAGGTGTGTATGAGAGGATTCAGGTAAGGTGTAACTCACTGACGGATAGTGATCAACCTACATGGAATTTAAAAACACAACAAAAATCTTAACACAACAATTTTTAACTGTGGCTCCACCTAGTGTTTCAATCCATAATAGTCTATATTATTGTCAGTGTGCACACTGGCTCCATCTGCTGGACAAACATATTACTTGCACTTATCAACATGGTTCAGGTGCAACGAACAATTACATTTAGAGCATTTAGCACATGCTAGCACAAACCAAGTCACCAGCCACAAAACAAAGGGTTTTAAATCTCATTTGTTGCTGGAGAAAAGTTTCGAAACTAAATCGAGTCGAACCTCAGATTTCACTCAGTCACCGAGTAAGCAAACTGAAGCTCTTCTTTATTTTGGGCTGAATCAGTACTTTAGAAAAGATGATTCTGTTTGGACTAGAGGATAATAATAAGCACTCAGGAGGCACAGTGGTTTAATACGCTATCCCAAAACCTTAGAATAAACATAAACAATAATAATGGAACAACCAATATTGGTGAAGAAGTTTTGGATATGCTCACCTGGATGTGAATTTGTCGTTCTGTTCTTGTGATGTTGAGGCTGTGCGGCTGCCCGTTAGCTAAATTACGCTGATCCAGATCGATGGTAAAGGGGTCACGCAAACCACCCAGGTTATAGCGTACCTGCAGAGAACCTGAGATAAGAGTTTAAATCAGGACTCATTAACAGCCAGGACGGAAGAAAATATGTTACCCAGATTCCTAAACCCACCTTCATTAACCTTCATGTTTCACCTTTAATTACTTGGTCAGCTTTAGTTACTTGATCAACTTAATAAGCATTAATTAATATGCTGCCTGCATGTGGTGGAATTCATGAGTGCTAGCGCTAGCAATTTAGCAAACAGATTAGCGAACACGGTGCCGAGTTTTACTGATTTACGGTATTACCAAGAGTTGCCACCAGACGGCGGCAAACATAAACTTAAAAACGATATGTCCCGAACTACGCTTTAAAACGAACGTTTTTCGTAAGGTTTCAGAACTCAAAAGTAGCATTAATATATCGCATTTAAGTCCGTTTGTGTTTCATGGAGGTTGTGCTAGAACTTATTTAGGGAACGGGAACATCCGGAGCACACCCGTTATTCAAAGGTTGTAAACAAACTACATAAAAATAAAGGTTTTAAACGTTTGGGAGAACAGAAGCAGCTTCTCAGGTACATTAGTTATGATGGGAGCTTTATATTCTGTACATAAATCCATCCCATATTGTAGCACAACACCCATTTGGGACAGATTCTGCTCAGTAGCATGGAGCTAATATTAGGTAGCTGAAAGACATCCTAAGGAGTGTGTAACGGAGAGAGACAGTAAACTATTAAATATTATTTATCCGTAGCGCTCACGTTGAGATGTCACACACTGTTCGGCACGCTAATTGAATAAGTAAATGGACCGCCGAAGAGAAAGCCATTAAACGCGGGCGTCCAGTCTCCAGACGTTACTGTGTAAGAAAGGAACGCTGAGGCGCAGAGAATATACATCAAAAAATAATTACAGACATATTTAATGTTTTAAATGTCTTCCATTCACCGCTCAAACGTAAAGTCGTCCCGACCCACAGGGAACTGGTCCGACCCTCCCTCGCCTCTGCTGTCCCGTATTGGGCCCGAGTGTTTGCTGTATGACCCTTTAAAATGGATTCTTGTGTTGAGTTTTGTGTACTGCAGCGTGCTAAAGTGAGGGTCTGCTCACCATTGTGGCGTAGAACCACAGCCATGTAGTCGAAGCTCCTGGAACTGATGTAGAGAAGGATGCTGGGGGTGCTGGATGTGCTGAAGCTCAAGCTCACCATCTCTTGAGTCAGATTCAGATCAGGGACGGCCATCGCCTTCTCAGAGTCCAGGTTGTACCGGACCATGGTCCCTGCCTCGAAGAACGCTCCTACATCTACAAAACATAGAACCTGTTACCAAGGTCTCTTATGTAATCGGTTCTGCAGTGGGTCGATTGGGTTCGAATCCCGGGCTCCCAGGGCCGAAGGATAAATGTCACGCTGTGCAGCAGCCGTTTCCGTATCTACAGTGTGAGGTGGTACGATTAGGGTAACGAGGTGGCGCTGCTGGGTAATAAACACCCACCCTTGGTGCAGAAGGGTCCCTCGTAAGCGGTGCGACCGCAGTCACACGAGTAGCCGTTGTACTTCTCCAGACAGTTCCCTCCATTACGGCAGTAAATCCCAAAACTGGTGCAGTGACCTGAACATCCAGGTTTAACGCCGGGAGTCACTTTGGCTCTCTCCTCCAGGTCCAGGGTAACGCCGTTCATCTTCAGGGAGCGGATGCACCCCAGGAAGCCCCTCTGGCCCCCGGCTGCACCTGCATCGCATAGATCAGGGTTCAGTCATAACGGTTTAGAGGACCGACCAACATCGGGGCGAGAACTTAAGAAATCAAATACAAAGCAGAGCGAGTTTGCAGGTTCTGCCATTCATTCCTAATCTCGGGGTTCGGATCCTGATTTGGACCTTCTGTACCATAAAATTTATTTACAGGGAATATCCTAAAAAAGACAGACACAAGTGGTTCTGTTTTAGCAAAACTTTTAGACAACAGTCGCTCGAGGGTCACGACAAATCTCTCCATCGCTCAAATTAAAACGGACTTTAAACAGCGTGCAGGAGGTAAGCAAATATCAAACTAACTCACGCTAAGGTAAGATCGTTTAGATTTAATAACCTAAATAAAAAATAAAAACAACCAAACTTATTAATAGGAACTGAATCAATTTAATTTAATAACGTTTCAGCCCGTGATCATCTGTGATGTTTTTACTTATGTTAAAAAATTTGGACGCCAATGTTTAACCTGAATTTTAGTCGTTTATCCAGACTGACGATTCATACAGTCTTACAATCCAAGTCATTACAGATTAAGGGCCTTGCTCAGGGACCCAACTGTGTCAGAGGTGGGATTTGAATCCTGAACTAATTCTTTAAAATATAAAGATTTATTCAGAGCAGTGAGCTTTCTAGTTACTTTGAAAAAAATTAAAGCTGAACTCTATATAATATATATATATATATATACACACAGTTGAATCCTGTTAATGGGACCACATCGGGATGGGATCGTTTTGGTCCTAATAACCGGCTGGTCCGATTAAACGAAC
>JAUZSV010262014.1:0-12163 GCA_034780495.1 Parotocinclus cesarpintoi
CCAATAACATGCTTTAGGTTAATTGAGGAGCCGCGCATTCGGGGACGGCATGGGAGCAGCGCATTCGGGGGCGACATGGGAGCCGCAACACACAACACAAAGGGACGACAAACCTGACGGACGTAACCAAAGACGTAACCAAAGAACCGGCGCCCACGAAATTGAGCGTCGGGCTTAAATAACGTGCACCTGCCGACGGGGATAACTACGGCCAGGTGCACGAAATCAAATCACGAAATCAGGGGCGGAGAAGGAAACCAAAACGCGCGTCGCGGGGAAGAAACAAAACAAACCGCCACGTGGGGGAAGCGTAAAACAAAAACAAAACCCCGTGACGGTCGCGGCGCACCGGAGCGACCGCGGCACAAACCCTTACAATAAGTATAACTATACATTTAATATCTTGTAACAGTGTAATATATTTTAATAAAATCTCATAGGTGTGTGTATCAGCATAAAATAGCAGAATAAAATACCAATCTGAATAGGATCCTCCCACATGTTCCTATTCTCTTGTCTATTTTCAAATTAGACTTTTATTACATTGTGGTGATTAGTGGGTGATTTTAAGGTTAATTTTATTTTGAATTCATATAGGAATGTCTAGAAGTCCAAGAAACACGAACAACAACATCCTCCTACTCTCATACACCTAACACAACTTTGCCTAACACTTGGCCCCGCATTAACACCAAAGTGGACCCATGCAAGGGGAAACTGAAAGCGTGGGTGATCTGAAAGATATTTATTTTATAGCTTGATATTTTTAGAACAAGATCCATAATATTATCATGAGTCATTTTTAAGACTTTTAAGACTTTTAAGACTAATTTGCAACTGGAAAGAGCTAGCCATTGAATTTCCCTTCTAACAAAATGTAGGTCCATTAAAAAATGGAAACTGAAATTACAAACATCACTTTGACTAAATAATCTTGAATAAACAAAATGTTCACAGTTTCAGAAATAAAATATTGAGGTGTCCACCAGTAATATCTTAATAATCAATATTAAACATCAGATATGATTCTGAAATGTGTGTATAGACCATAAATCAACAGTAAGTGTTGGTTTTAAAAAATGGACGTTCCTAATTTTGGATTTTGGATTAAATCGTATCCTTGACGGGTACATTGCCACAGCATCATTGACAGTTTTCCAGACAAAGACATGTGAATCATGTGGGCTGCCTTTTTTCAAATGACTTTGTTATTGTTCTGTGTTTATCTTGCATTGTTCAGTTTGCAAAATCCCGTACGAAACCCATTTCATTGAACTGATTTACCAGCATTGTCTCATTAGCCATGCTACTCAGTGTTGCCATACAAACAACGAAGGTACATATTCTAAGGATGCGCAAACATGAGCCTGCCATGGTAAACCCTCATTGGACTAACAAATAGAGCTGTGCCTGGCCATGAAAACACTAGAGTGTTTTTATCAGAAGTAATAAGATGAGTTTGGTTATGACAGCTCTTACCGTATCTCTGTTAAGGCATGTTGTGCAGACATTTCAATCATCCCCTAGGCAATAGACATAGGGACAAGACACATAAAGAAGGCAATAAAGGTAGCGAATCAAAGCCTCCCCAATACACAGATAACAGGCCAGTATTGCAGATCAGAAAGTGGTGCAAAAGTGAGTGTGTGTGATTGAAAGAAGCAGAATTATTCAGATATGCCCGAGTGAGGCAGGAATGTTTCATATAAAGCTATATCTGCATTTCCCGAAGAAACTACAGCAGTGCTTGAAATTTGGCAAGAACAAAGCATGTGGATTTGTGTCCCAATACTTTTGTCCACATGTGGATTTGTGTCTCAATTCTAATGTCCACATAGGGAAAGTACCCAGTATTAAATTATTTTATAAGGCCAATCCCAAATTGAGCAAGCCTTGTTCAACAGTGGCAAAGAAAAACTCCCTAAACGATGTAAGGAAGAAAGCTTGGTAGGATCAATACACAAAAGGGACCCATCCCTCTTGGGTGGCTTAGATAGGAATTGTAATAATTAAGTTCACTTGAGGATCTTGCCCTCGAGTGTGGCCCATGTATGGTTGAACTGGTTTCTGTTGCCAAAAACCAGTAGAGTGATGCTGATGTGGAGAAACATCTTAGTGTGTGGAGCTGGAACTGGTACCAGAACATAAGCTCAGAGAGAAAAGAAAAGATGTAGTTACTTATTGATCAAGCATCATAGCTAAAGGGAGAGAACCAGAATGTTACAAAGCCAAGATGGATCATATGTTACATTCTGGTTCTATGCTATGCTATGCTATGCTGCTATAGTTAATACTGCATAAAATTCTGTCATTTATCTCAAATTTTACTCTAACTTTAACTGTTTTGCTGATTTTATTATTTGTAATAAAAAACACTTTATTACATTTGAAAAAAACAGGCATTTACACTAGGGGTTTCAAATGTATTTTTTTAATTGGTTAATTTTTAAACTTGTATAAAAATCACATTACTACAAGTTTGTCTTAAAATTGTTGATGAAAGATACACAAACCATCAATGTTCATCAATTGAGATTTTTTTTTACATTCCAGTATTTAAGAAACTATAAAATGTTTTGTAAAACATTTCCAGCATGACATGTCAATTTCTTGTGTTTTTTGAAACGCTTTTAAGTATACTGATATGCTGTCATCTATTCCACCCTAACCCCTAAAAAGTGTTGGTTTCAAAAGTTCTCTTTCATATTTCTCCCTCTGTTCTGTTGTTAAGTTGGCTTCACCTGACTGTCTTCCTCTTTGCATGTGTGATGAGAAAGCACAGGAGAACCCTCCTTGGAGGCATAACTTTGAATATTTTTGATTGCTTCACAATGATTAAATTTCTTCAAAGCCTGCTGTATTCCTATGTTTTGATCAATTCATATTCACATTTCACTATGAATGTATCTTTTTTCTTTTTAGTTCAAAGCCAAAAAGTCGCCTTCCTTCTCCTCAAGGTTTTTTTTTTTTATTAATTCTTGCCCGGATTTAGAAACAGCCTTTTAAGCATTGCATTAGGAGGGAAAGGATCCAGAGGGTTCTATTAGTTTTGCTACATTAGCGCAGGGTATTGTGCAGGGTGAAATCCAATTCTGAACCAATCACAAAGGAGGGCTAGGATGTTGCGATGAACTAGTGAGCTGAACAAGTTCTTCTTGTTAAGGAGGACCAGGCCTTTCTCTTTTAATGTGTGCAGCAGGATATTTGGACTACTGTAGTGGTCCGTGTTCATTATTTTCTTCAGTATGACAGCAGGAGATAACATAATAAGCTTATTTCAATAGCCATCCCCAAATACTGACCCTAGACTCACTGGAGGCTGTGATGGAGAAGAGAATGGTAGCAAAAGTTCTTACCATTTCCTTATGGTGCCACATCCATTGCAACCTTTCTAATCAAGATGTCGTAAGTAGGTCTATTGTAAAACTGTTCTGTTGCCATAAATAATTACATAGTATCTCCAACCAATTTCTACACATTGTAAACAAATGTCCGATAAGATACAGTACAGTGCACGAGTATTAAGCTACCATTATATTTCTTGTGTTAGCAAATATATAATGACCACACATAACATATGGTCAGTGATTTGGACACAATCATTTGCAAACTATTTTCAACTTGCAAACTACTTTTAACTGTTTATTTTCTTTCAGTTTTTTAAATATTGCATTAAAAATCCCTGCATTTTCTGGTTCTATTCTAATAAGTATTTAGGGAACTTATTATTTATGCCAATTATACTATTGCCAAAACAGTGGTCTATCTAATCTAATGGAGGCTTTGCACAGTGCTATATATTTTGCTATTTGAGCTGTATTTGAATGTACATTATACATCTTTCCCCAGTCCTCAGAGGATTGCTACACTTTTGTAAATCATTTTGTTAAGTTTTAGAACTGCGTATCATGGGTAAAATGCTGTTTTACTAATTATTTACTACTTATCTTGTATTAAAACTTTAATGTAACTGTTTTAATACAATATAACATTAGAAAAAATGGTTTGATTACATCGTCTTTGAGTCATCACTGTTTAATGTTTTCTTCATGGTTTCCATTGCCAAGCAGCCAAAACAAGTCTAAGATTATCAGGTCCAATTCAAAAACTCTGTTGCAGTGATATAAACTCTGGACTAAGAAATTGGCTAAAATTACTAAATTATTGTTCTATTGTGAGACCACATATTCTCTATAAAGGTCAAAATTGGACTCTAGCAAGGCCAAATCTGATAGACTGATGGACCACACCCAACAGTTCGGACCATCAATGTGCAAATAGTGGCACATTTCTCAGGAGTGTTTTCTTTTTTTCTAAACAATCATTTCTTGTTAGGGCCATTAATAGCTTTATATTTAGTTTTTATATATTTGACATTTTTGGCCATGTTCATCTATCAGACTGCTATATAGAAAATAATTATTTATCAGTCTGTTGAATGTGTTTGGCACATCTGTACAGTGTGCTTCAGCTGGTGCCAAAGGTAGAGTTTGGTGTAGCTGGACTATTCATTATGATATTTTGAACCATTTTGGTTATGCAGTTCCATTACGTTGTATAAAGTACTAAAACATAACATTTTTTTAGTGGAATTCTAAAAAAACTTCCACAATTCTCAGAAATGAATAGTTAGAATAGACAAGTTTTATATAGCCAAACTCACCGAGGTCTGAATATAGTCACAACCCACAATATAAGCTTAAATACAAATATCTTTCCACTAAATACCTTGAAAAGAAAATATAGTTATAGTATCGGAGAGGAGCTGGATCCAAAGATATGCCGTAGCTGGCCGGTACTAAACCTGAGGTGTTTTTTTGAGAACATCAAATTTCACCAGGGGGAAGTTTAGTTAATTTGCATCACTGTAGTGGTTTTGACTCAGCTAAGGGGGGAAACCAGATACCACTTCTTCTGGAAGGTTCATCCATCTTCTGGAGTCATGAATTATCCAGAGGCAGCATAGAATTATTAGCATATAGACACTAAACAAGAGAACACTAAGTGAGGAGTGAAAGTGTCAAACCACAGTAAATCGATTGTGCAAAATGTGCGAAATGAACCAAATATTATAGATGTAAAATATTACAGCTATTTTGCACATAGTGTTTTAATTTAAACTATAAAATTAATTTAGTACAGTACTGTATTGTAAATTACATTCTTTTATATTTGTATATTCTATAAACATTTCCTGATTCATTACATTGTTTTCTGCCTTCAAGTCTGCGAATCACTTTTCTGTCAGCAGGTGTCGCCGTGGTTTGCCCGTCCTAGCTTTCTGTCATTCAGATGCGAGACAGATATACATGAAACAGATATTTATTTTCTATTATCATTCTGGGCGTTAAAGTGAATGGACGTTAATCGGGGACTATGCCTGCGTGCATGCGCAGACTGAGAAAGCAGATTGAAATCAAAGTAAGAATAGGCATGGGGTGAGAAATTGGATTACTGAGTTAAAATCCAGCTCTCTTTATCAGATTTTTTAACCTGATTTCTAGACCGTTTCTAGGAAACCTGATGCCACTCATGCTCCTGTACTGGTAATGCAGGTGTCAATGTGTCTGAAATAGTCTTGATGATTGATCAATGGGGTTCTCACTAGTAGTCTGTAAGATAATATTACTGTCTTTAGCTGTACTTTCTGTTTCCAGAAATTGTGGATCTTGACATAAAGCTCCATTCAGAGCTTACTGGGCTTCATGAAGTAACCAGTCTACTCTGTGGTTACTACAGGAATCTCCTTTTGCATCTAGCACCTGCCACATTGGTAGAAGTTGTGCTTCATCCTGTGAATGATCAGTCATTGTTTAGTGTTTCAGTCGTTGTTTAACAAGGTCCAAATCGATATCATTTGGCTTCTCCTCTCCTCCATAGAGACTCTCCACGCTCTCCAGCACTAACAAGCATTGTGAGCTTGGCATTTGTAGCATCAAACCCAGATTCAAAATCTCCTTCATGTTTCCTTTCTTGGAACACTCTGCCTTTCTTCTATAGAGCCAGACCTTTCTTCAAAGCAGCAGCATAAACTATAAACACTGCTTTTCAGTTTGTGCTAATGCTTCTCCTGCAAGACTGTGTGACTCAATGACGAGGTCAGTTGTGGCAATTTTCTCTGTTCTTTTGGCAAACGCTGGACAGGAAATGTGGCCACCCATAATCTTTAGTCATAAACACTCTTGATGAATGATACCAATCTTCTATGTTTTTTTTTTTTTTTACAGAATCAACTTCTGGCAATTGCATTCTGCAAAGCATTGTGTTCCTCCAATGTTTCTGTGTGACTCTAGAAGTTTACTTTCCTGGATCAGACACGAGAGCTGTTATTCTATTCAGTCTGGCTGTCAGTGCGGCACCTTCAAATTTTCTGGCATCTTTATCTACATGCCTTTATCAAGGCCTTTGTTAGTGACAATGCCATCTAAATTGTAAACCTGAGACATTTGTTATACATTGCAAGCAATATCTTTTCTTTAAACACACAACTCGATAGTTAACATTCATCATGATTGCATTGAGGATTGCATAAAAAATTACTCAATTTATCTACAGATGCTTCCAAAGGCATTTAAATGTACCTAGGCCTATATAAAATCTATTGTGGTGCTTCCTTTGTTCAAGCTTCTAGCATTTCTTTGTTCTTCATATCCATCCAGGGAGTCTTTTTCAGTCTCCCATTTTGTTTCCTAATTTGCTTCTACTGGTGACTGAATATGGATTGTCTTGACACGAACAGATGAAAGATGATGAATGGATGCTGTTCTGTTTGTTCCAGGGACCATTTATTGGATGTGTCACATGTATTGGATTACTTAAATGACAAGTAAACAATTGATTCAAAAACATTTGCCTTGCAAGTCTACGTACTTCTCTAAACAGAATTGCACTGCACAGAAAGACATCACACAGCAAAAGGCTCACACGCCTACACCCACATTCTGCAACTCACAGCTCTTTAAGTATTTCCCCAGGGTTCCACCCACAGCTTTCCAAACTATCCCTATGGGTAGTTGACTCTCACCTGTTGCCATGCATGCTAGCTTACTCCAGTAACAGAAAGAATGAAAATCAAGCCAATGCTGAATTTGGCTCCTAGAATTCTTAACAGATCATAAAAAAAAATCCTGACTTGTTCTTAATTCTGTTCATCTCCACAGCAAAGCCTTTGGATGGCGTTGGATAGCCTGGTACTGGAAGTGAGCTCCAGATATCCCACCTCTAACAGGCATATTGGGAGCATATCATATATTGATAGCAACTCCCGACACCCTCTAATTGTACAGTGCAATATCCTGAAAATTGATTTTTGAGCCAGGTGTGAGAGAGAGAGAGAGAGAGAGAGAGAGAGAGAGAGAGAGAGAGAGAGAGAGAGAGAAAGAGCGAGAAAGAGATCTTACAGTAACATTACAAAAAAAAAATGGTGTTGATTGAAAAAATTGGTGGGTGCACCAATCTTACAGTTTGTGTGAGCTAGAAACATGCTGCCAAAAAATACTTTTGAACTATAAAGACCATACTATAGTGAATAAAAAACAACTACAACATGCAAAACCTGTGGTGAAGACGGAGATGCAACGACACAGGACTTTACTGATTTGAACATAGCTACAATATCATTTACAACAGTATTTACAGTTACAGTATTTAGCAGACGCCCTTATCCAGAGCGACTTACAACAATGCATTAAGACAACAGTAACATAATCCATTCCTAATGAAACTGTGAAGGTTGTGTGGGTTTTTTAAGAGGTAAAATGAGGGGGTGTTAGTTGAGGTAAGTGCAAAATAAATGGGTCTTTAAAAGGCGTTTGAAGATAGCCAGAGACTCAGCTGTTCTAACATTGAGGGAAAGTTCATTCCACCACTTAGAAGCCAAAACAGAGAAGAGTCTAGATTAATGCCTTCCTCGTCCCCTATGAGACGGAGGGACCAGTCGAGCAGTGTTAGAGGACTGGAGTGTGTGAGGTGCGGTGTGGGGTGTGATAAGTGCTGCACGGTAGGAGGGTGCAGGCCCATTTTTAGCTTTGTAAGCAAGCATTAGAGTTTTAAATCTGATACGAGCAGCTACAGGGAGCCAGTGGGGAGAGTGTGTATCCACTGCTACCTGACCTGACTGTTGGTTCTTCCCTGTTTTTCATATCACTAGCTTTGCTGTTCCAGATTGTAAGAAACACTCATCAGCTAGACTATAGTGTACTGTACCCCTGCTATCGAGGGTTGAAATTAATGGCAGTGTTTCATGCTGGGCTGTATATAACAGTGAACCATGGTGGAGTAAATGACTGTGAAAGATATCTTGAGGTGAATTTAAAGAGTGTGTTTAGTTCATTGGAAAATCTAGAATTATAGAAACTAGCAGCTAAAGAACTACTCTTTTTGATTTTTTTACAAGATCTGGCCAAACTCCCTGTAGACTTAGTTAAGGTTGTAATAGAATAAAAAATGACACCATGATTGAATGACAATGAGTTCATAGTTTAATATCCGGACGACTGTTTAAGGACTGGGGGCAGTGTTTGGTGATATTTGCAGTCTGGTATGTCTGCAGCTGTTGGATCTGTAGACCTCATTTCATTAATGTCGCATGGCTTTTTCTCCAGAGATTTCAACAGTGCTCCTCAGCAGTACCATCTCTTTATTATTTCCCTCAGGCAGCAGTGGAAATCAACACTTCCCCACCATAAAAGAGCTATCATTCTCCTGTATAGGATACCTTACCTTACCTACCTTATATGAAATATACTATTAAAACCTATATAGACACGTGTGACATAAACGTTGAAAGGAAAATATGAAAAAGGAAAAAGTTATATATAAGACAATGGTATAATTTCTTAGCAATAACATAACAGCCATTTGTAATGTTTTCTTTTTTTCTATTGTCTTATTAGAATACAACCAGGATGGGGTGTCAAGTATTAAGTATGACCTTGCCTTACCCTTAGCAGCACCTGGCAGCTTCATCTGGATGTTATGTTGACCCTTTTACAATCCAAAAAAGCTTAATCAAAAAGGGAAGTTTGGAAGTGTAGCAGCCAAGAAACTGTTTTAGGAGGAGGAACAAGGTGAAGATGAATGGGAAAGAGTATTGAGAAGTGACAAATCCCAGTTTGAAATTTTTGAATCCAGTCATTAACAATATGTTAATATGTTTTATATATATATATGGTCATTTACATTTACAGCATTTAGCAGGCACCCTTATCCAGAGCGACTTACAACTGATACAGTCTTACAATTCAAGGAATTGTGGGTTTAGAGCCTTGTTTAAGTACCCAACTGAAGCAGCTTGGCAGAGGTGGGATTTAAACCCTGGACCATCAGGTCTAGAGTCCAGTACCTTAACCGCTAGGCTACCACAGTCCCAGAATACCATGGTCATAATACCATTGCTAAAGCAACAAATCTTATGGTAGCCTAAGAATTTTCCACAGTACTATAAGATATAAATGAAAGAGGGGGAAAGGAGAAGGTGTCGTTCGAACAGCTGAGTCTCTGGCTATCTTCAAACACCGTTTCAAAACCCATTTATTCAGTATTTACCTCAATTAATCTCTCCACCCTTCTTTCTCTCTCTCACTCTCCAAAAAACCCTCAACAACCTATATATTCTTGTTTAGATTCCTGATTATTATTAGGAATAGATGATGTTACTGTCTTAAATCACTTTTGTAAGTTGCTCTGGATAAGGGCATCTGCTAAATACTGTAAATTTAAACGTAAATGTGTGATTTATGGAGCATTCTTCATTAATATACAGTATGCCTCAGTATTACAGAAAATATTGCTGTGGAGCTATGGAATTTGAAATTCATGCACTGTGTTATGTGGAACTGGCCAAGACCCTCTGCATTACAAAAGAGTCGCATTGTTGTGCTACAGAAATTCTGATTTACCATATTTTACTTATACAGTTTCGATAGGAACCATTTCTCTGTTTCCAGCTATATATGTCCTAAAACATTGAGAGGCAGTGGTGCAAGGAGAAAGCCACTGCATTTAGCTAAAGATGGTGTGGAAATGCCAGACGTGCATTGAACAAAGCTTTTGTAGATAGATGAGACTGAGATAGAACTTCATGGTTTAATTGAAGAATATAATGTCTGGAAAAAGGAAAATAAGATTCCAGCATAAAAACTGTATCCAGTCTGTAAAACATTGTTATGGTAGTATCAGGGTTTGGCTTTGATTGCGGTATCTGGGGATTGACAGCTTGCCATCACTGATAGAGTAATGAGCAAATTTCTAATTACAGCAGCAAATCTGTGAGCATATCAGACGGTGAACTGAATGTCAAAAGAATGTGCATCAAGATGACAGCCTGTTTAATTAAAGAATGCTTAAAGAAGCAGTTAATGTATAAAAATTCAGAACCAAGTTCTGACTTTAATCCTGGACCGGAACAGTTCATGTTAGGAAGCCCACTAACATCCCAGAGCCGAAGCTGTCACGTATAATGAAATGGACTAAATTTAACCATCATTTGCTTCCAAAGGGAACATTACCTTAGTTTGCCTAATCCTAATAATAATTAATAATCATTTTAAGCTCTGTATTATTTAATGTTGTATTTTACAAAATATATACTGAAATATAATATTATATATGAATATCATCATGTGTAATGAATGATGATGAATTTGCAAGCTAATTGAAATGTTTTCATTTATTCTCATATTTTTGAAAAAAAAAATTTAAATACAATCTTAATTTGGTCTCGGGTCCCTTAGACACACCTAGTCTCGGTTTTGACTCGGTCACAATGCCTCCCACTCTTGGTCTTGAATACAAGACTAATATACAGTAAAGCACGGCTAAGAGAAAGCAATCCCTTTATAAAAACTGTCCATGTTTAGACGCTTTAAGCGTATGTTGTTACTTTTACATAACATAACAGTGATCAATAAAACTAAAAATACGCTCAGTTAAAAGTTTATTAATTTCACATAGGTCTGAAACTTCATTTTCCACGTTTATCCTGGTTAAGAATGCAGCGATGCTGGTGTCTAACCCTGCAGAAGACCGAGTGTACAAAACTTATCTGATACGCCAGGGAGTCACTCTTAATTTTTTTCCAGGTGGCCATGTTACTCTGTCCTGCGGTGTGTGTTATAACACCTTGGTGCCTTAATCTACATTTTCTGAAACGCCATCACTCAATACAAGTAGCTTGTTAGCTTAAAATGATCCAGCACATGCTAATGAATATGGACGAGCTTCACTTAGATCAGACTTTGATCAGGCTGCGCTGCTGAGAGTGTGTTAAGTTACTCCGTCTTGTTTAATTAAGGGCATATGTAAATGCCATACCATGCTGGGCACTGGGAACTGTCAGCTGGCAGTAAGGTTAATCAGAACGCTACAGCAGCATCTCCCTTAATTACAACACGCAATGACAAATTACAAGTAAAAATGATGTACGTAAAAATGCTGACATATGTAAAGCTATTGGAACTGAAAGCATGCTGGTGTTTGGAACCATTTAAATTGCCTGTGACAGTGTATTGATTTTTGAAACGCACTGGTGACATTTTGCTGCAATTCTGGAGCTCATTCCAACGGACTGTGGTAGCATCCTTGTTGGGCTCGGGCATAGTTGTGAATTTGTATGCCAAAGAGGCTTTTAAAACTGGTATATATTGATGAAGTCATCTCAGTTTGAGTAGAAATAAGTCAGAAAATGCCTATCGTACACATAATATAGATTTGTCCGCTCGTTGCCTTGATGTAATGGCATTTCTGAGCTAATATAAATAATATAGCGTGAACACAGATAATCCCAGATGGTCCAACTTTTTACGAAGGGAATCCAATAATACACATAAATACACATTGAACAGAAGCCATACTCTGATTTTATATATATTTTTTCCATGTGTGACAATCATTTCTTTTATGATTTGCTTTTAGTAAACTATTCAAGAAATTCAACGCTTTATTATAAAATAAGCTTTATGTTAATAATTTTGGCCAAGTGTTGTAAGCATTTACAGTCGATTCCGGTTAATGGGACCACATCAGGATGCAATTGTTTTGGTCCTAATAACCCGGCTGGTCCGATTAAACGAACATACCCTATGTTTCAAGACGGGACGTGCTATGTAACATATTAAATGTTTATTAAACCTTTATTGTACGATTTACACGTATAGCGAACGTA
>JAUZSV010262106.1:0-12163 GCA_034780495.1 Parotocinclus cesarpintoi
CAATACTGTCGTAATCATGGTTACATGAATGTACAGTGTTTACAAACATTAATGGCTCAGTACTTAGGGGTGTCCACTATTAAACTGTAGGTTAAGCATTCAGCTTTCAATTCATGAACTACCTGGGTTTGAGCCCTGATGGTGCCTTCTGTCCAAGTTGGGTGTCACAATCATACAAGATTGACTTTCATCCTCTCCACACAGTTAAACTAACCTCTCCCCAGCATTACAATGGACTGGTGTATCGGTCAGGTTCTGTTTGCATCTGGCAGCCAAAGACCTTGCAACCACGACCAGAACAAGCCAGGCTTAAAAAAGCGAGTGGTTGGTTAGGTTTGTTTATCTTGTTGATAGGTCCACATGTGCAGTGCTTTGTGCCTCAATACAGGTGGTATTACTTATGAGTAGCACTGCACAAGAACCTGGACATCGCTTTGTAAAAGTTCTTGGAATCAAATGACAATTTGAACACAGGCAGTGATTGACAGGGCTCGGGTTCAGTGATATTGGGGAATGTCAGACTGGCAGTACATTAGTCAAATGAAGTTGAAGCACTATTTGGGCCAATCATATTTTCAGGTTAAGATGCCGCCCCTTGCCACCTTTTTATTCATGACTTTGTCCCAGAGGAGATTTTCTCACCCTCTCAGATGGCTATTGGCATAATTCTATATTGCCTACACTATTCAAATGGGTGTTCAATTACAATGAAATCCAATCTCTCCAACAATTGAGAGTAGAAAGTGTGCCAACAATGTTGTCATTTTTTAACATTTTTTTGTGTGGAATTACACCCTAGAAGATCTCTTGTAATATGAGTCGCTCTGCACACTAATTAACCCATGCAGGTTAATCTGATGTTTGGCAAGTCAGTACACATTAAAAGATGATTCAAGTACTGCCTAGGGTTCTGACATAATTATGTGTGACATGTGTCTGAAAACCTGAGCTATATCTGACCTGACAGCTCTGACTTTGTATTTATAATGTAGTGTTTGCAGTGTAAGAAGTCTGTGTTTTGTTCTTGGCTGACTCAGTAATTACATTTTTGGCTATGAATGAAAAATATTAGTGTTATATACTACATCTATAACATTTAAAATAAGTGTGAAATGACTCGGCTAATGACAATTTTAGATATGTACTGAAATACAGAATGTTTACCCTCTGGCTTGTACTAGTTTTACTCTTTGTGTTTCACAGTGTTCAGGGCCATTAAGCTATCATTGACAAAGTCTGTAAGAAGTGAAACACTGTCCAGAGCCGATGGATTCCTGTGAGATGGGGGAGGACAGAGGGTAGGCATTGGACTGAGCTGATGAGGGACAGAAGCATGCTATCAAAGTCGGAGGAATGCTGGTTGTGAGCAACACCTCCTGTCTGTTATAACACATAATTACAAACAGAGAACCCAAGACTTCACTGCATGGCCTTAACAGCCCCTGTGTCTCGGTTACACTGAATATAACACATATAATGAGCAGATATTGTGTAGTAATCATAGTTGTGACACAATATGGATGGAGAGAAATTTTAGTTGATTCATATAAACACTGCCTGTTTAACTTCAATTGATTCATAATGACATATAAATGCTAAAAGATGCAACAGGAAAGCAAACCTAAACCAAAACAATTGGGCACACAAACCAAATTTCTTATATAGAGGTTTAAAATGACATGTGTATGTATATATATATATGTATATTATATGTGTATAAAATTCAATGTAGATTGAAGTGCGCAGGCAGATAAAACATCTAGACACTGTGTGTGTGTGTGTGTGTGTGTGTGTGTGTGTGTGTGTGTGTGTGTGTGTGTGTGTGTGTTTTTGTGCATGTGTGTGTATAAACTGATCAGCTTTAACATTTAAAAATGTTAAAATGTAAACTTTATTTAAAATTTAAATTTAACAGTTAATAAGATGAGACAGCATGAAGATGCAAATAAAAATACATTTACCCTACATTTCGTATGAATTTTATTTAACGGAAGACAGTTGGTCTAGTAGACATCATTTTATTTATTAATAAACATCAATTTCTGCATTTCAGGCCTGCATTTTCTCCAGTTTGTCAACAAATGCATAACAAAATTATAGAATGTTTTAAGGCCTCTAATATTCCTTGAAGATAAAATGGAAAGGATTTGCATATTTATTCCTATTTTTAAACGATTTAAGAAATCGGATGAAATTTTAGTGCATTAAGGAAAAGGACAGAACTCTAAGTGCAACACTTGTGATCTCTTGAACCCTCAGACAGCATTGCATCAATCAAGAATCATCTATCATCGATAGCTGATAGGACCACATGGGCAAGGGGTTGCGCTGGTAAACCTTTGTAAAGCACTACAATATGGAGTTACATTTTCAAATGCCACTTAAAACTTTACTGTGCAAAACATAAGACTCATGTTAACCATGGCTAGAAATGACATTGACTTCTCTGTCAGCTGGGATGAACAAATAAAATGTTGAACAGGCGATAGACGAAATATCTCAGGTTCATAGTGTTTTCAATGAAATAAAAGTCATAGTAAATTTAAAAAAAAACGTATACACATGAATCCTATGGTGCTGGACCCAAGTACCCAAGTGTATATCAGTCAATGCACAAGAGAATAGTGTATATAGCGCTATGCATAATATAAAATAGTTGTTTTTCCTAATTATAAATGCTATGATATGTCATTATGACCTCCTTCAGTGTTGTGCTCTTTAGTCACAAAGCCATGCTCCACCACTTCATCTTAATTCATTCTCATGGACATGCAGCTAAACCCTGTTTAAAACCTCCAAAAGCTACACAAATACACTTATATTACAGCCACAAATAATTGTGATCTTGATTCAGTCAAGAGCAGGCTGGAATTCTGCTTTCCTTTTTCTTTTTTTTACTTCTGTTTGTTTCCATGATTCCAGAGAGAGAAACATTCAATAACTATTGATTAACGGACGGACAACTTTTACAACAGACCTTTTTTAATCACAAAAGCTGATTTATTGTTGCCTTTCCAACAATCCCATTAAATTGCTGTCTAGCTAATCAAGTCCATTCACTCTCCTGCAGGACTAATCTTTTACGGGGCAAGCAGAACAAATCCCGGTGGTAACTGGATTGCCGTGGAGCAAGGAGACTCTTTCTTCAGCCTCGGCTCATAAATGAGATCCAATGTTTACAAGATTTTCTGACTTCCCAGCAAATCCATGAGGTGATTTGTTTTCTTGACAAACACATTCAGTGCTCCCTCAAAACCGTTGAGTAACGTTATTGATGGATGACATGTTTTCTTGTACATTGAGTCCTTGGTGCATGTGTGCATTACATGATGAAATGCGAATGAACATCACATCCATATAGCTCTTTCAAAGTCAAGTATTATACCGAACCACCACTCGTCCGTCCACTAAATAATGAAATATAACTGCAGGAATTTGCTTCTATTCAGCCACGGTGGCATTGGTGAGATCATGAACTCATTACTGGAACAAAGCGATCCAGTCCAAAGCAAGTAACCTTCTCCTATTCAGATTGTTAATACAGCACACCGGAAAACATGTTGATGACTTCGAAAACGCTATTTGTTTCTTACCCTTATGCATTCATACAAGACAAAAGGTTGTCAATACCTAAAAATAACATCTAGAACATGGTTATAAGTATGGAGTTTGCCCTCACCTTTGCTTTTACAACAGCCTTTGTTCTTTAAAAGGGCTTTACACTAGATTTTGGAACATGACTGCGAGGTCAGCTTCTGTTGTTAGACGAAAAGCCCTGGCTCACTTTGCCATTGTACATTTTCAAGTTGTCTGATCGAGTTGAGGTTTAGTTTCTGTGCATGAAAGCCAAGTTCTCAAACATAGTTGCAAACCAATGCTCTTAAGGATTAGTAGTAGTTTAGAAGTTCAATGAAATGGCTTAATCCTATTTAAAGTAAACCACAGTATTATAGTCTACCATTTATTTTCATATCCACTTTATTCAATTCGCGGTCACAAGGGGCTGGTCTAACTGGCACCACAGGGTGCACGACTGGATCCAACACTAAACAGGGCACCAATCCACTGCAGGGCGCTCACACACACACTTATAACTAACTCTTCTTTAAAAACTCTTGCTTGCTTTTTGCAGTTCGTTAAGGACCAGTCTTCTTAATAAAAAAGTATCCTAGTCTTTTTATTCAGCACATTTATATAAACACTAGTATTTGTGATGCTGTCTATATATTAATTTTTGACTTTATTTGCATAGTTGGCACCCTTGAGGGAAACGAGTTGATCCCAATGCAGCCATAGAAACTGAGCTGTGATGAAATTGTACTATTAAAGCCCTCTGTTTTTCTTCTCTGTACATATCTGAGAGAAGGTCTGGGTTTATGAGGTTTTCAGTGTGAGGGAATCTATCGTCTAAATGAAATGAGAAGTCAGTATAGATGATGATGGGTGGAGGTGCTGGTTTATGTGTGAAAGACAAATTCAGAAGCTGTATGTGTGACGGACAGATTCTTACTACACTGCTCACAAAAACCAGGGGATATTTCATTTTGGGATATCTCCTAATTTTTCTAAGCAGGATATTTGTTCACAGTGAATTATTTAACTATTTTAATAGCGCTCGATAATACCAATGTTTTGGTATTGAACAGTATACGGTAAAATGTGGTACTTTGGATTTGCTAGATTCTGTATGGCATAAGTTTACTGCAGATTTAGCCATGGCTTTAATATTGCTTAACTATATTACAGTGCCAAAGTCTTAGACCACTGTTAGCTTATTTATACCATGTTACAGCCCAATAATTAAACACTGCACAATAGCAAGTTTATGGGTGTAGTATATAATCTTTACAGCCGATCCTGGATCTGCCCTTGGTCTTTGTCCAGAGGTACGTTCCTGGAACGGCTCTTGCGTCCAGGTCAACAATCATGTATTAGCTATTTGACTTTTAGTAACTGTTTTTATAATCAGTATAATATATTCATTCATTCATTATCTTCTGCTTAATTCACACGGGGTCGCGGGCCATCGTAGGGCACACACAGTCACAGACTAAGGGCCACTTAAGAGACACCAACTGACCTAACGCATATCTTTGGACTGTGGGAGGAAACCGGAGTACCTGGAATAAACCCACGCAGACACGGGGAGGACATGCAGAATCCAGACAGAAAGGACTCAGGCCACCCCACTCTGGGATTGAACTCGGGACCTTCTTGCTGGGAGGCAGCGGTGTCACAAACTGAGCCACGAGCTGCAGGGTGTATATATAGTATATATAATTATATTTTAGTGTTTGCTGTTGTGTATATATATATATATATATATATATATATATATATATATATATATATACTTAAGTACATTTAGTAGCATGCACATGCATATATTTCATTCATATAATGCGCATTGTATAAATAATGGATGTTAGGATAACATACCGATTTCTGTAATTGCAATATTATATATGAGATGTGAGCCACATAAGGTCAGAATCTGTCTTATGAAAAAGATATTTTCTTTTTTATTTCCTGGTGATTTTAGCTCACTAAGCATCTAATATGCTCATAGATTTGATATCCGGTTTAAATTATGTGGCAATTGCTGTTAAACTTGCCTCTGGCTAAGTTTGTGTAGCATTGTTATTGCATTTTTGGGGACTGTCTTGTAGTCAGGCTTGGAAGCTTGGATTCTGCTGTCTAGTGATCGATGCTTGTTATAGGGAGAGCTATTGATTTCCTGCTTATTGCTCTCAGATACTCAGGTGATTGTTCCTGTCTTAGATACTGCCCTTGAATTCACTGTGCATATCATTAAATACTGCGGAAAGGTGTAGCTTATGGTACTGCAGGATTTTTGTCTATCCAACATGCTAATGCGACTGAATACAACTAAAATACGGCAATCAATAATATTGATTAGATTAATATTGATTGTTTATTAGGCACACATTATTATTGCATGGTTCTCCAAAAGAAATATTATTGTGTGATTTATGCATTTTTTAACTTACTATGTCAAAGTCTTTGGACTGTCAGTACACGACCAGATACTGAATGTCTGACAGAAAAGACTTTTATGATATATATTGTCTCTTGAATTTTCAGGCTGTATACTGGTCAAGACAAATTAGTACAGACTTAATACTAGCTCATGTGTTGTTACATTTAATACTTTAATTCCATTAAACTATGCTCTACATTGGCATGTCACAGATACTCCATGAATTCGTTCCGGGAAAACATACTGTATCAATAAGAAACCTGATCGCTTAGTTACTCAAGCTGGTTTGCAGTGAGATGGACTGCCAATCGTGGAATTGAGTCAGGCTAGTGTGACAGCGATGCCTTGAGAGCCTTCTCCATTCCATTAAAGGTGGGAACAGACGTTTGTCATTATCCTTATTGAAACCTGTACAGTCAATGCTTTGATTTATTCAGGAGGGACAAGCTGAGCTTTAGTCACAAGTTTAACTGCCGTTTGATCAATAGCACACATGAACAAAGACAGAACAGATAAAGTGAGAATGCAACAGCTTTCACTGGTAAAGTTGTTGGAGCTGCATGGTGCATTTGTTTAATTATGAAACATATTAACATAACATGATTATCAAACACAATTATCTAACAGTTGCAAATCTGAAGGAAGCTACCTAATCAAATATCAAATAATAAGTTAAGTTCTGACCTTACAGTCTGATATTTTGAGAAGCAATGTAATGATTTGTAATTACCGCACAGCTTTTTCATATAAAATGGTATCACTTTTCTGTTTTTTTCCCCTTTAATCTTTGCTTACTTGCACATTAAGCAACAGTACTTGGTAGTGCTATATAGCCCATATAATTGTTATCGTTGCATAACAACAACTGCTGTCCACAAAAAATAAATCTGTTGTGTAAAAGCAATAGAACATTAAAGTTGTGTAATACTGCTGAAATATCATGGCTGTGATTATCTATGGCACTCACCTTGATGTACTGACGATGCCCTTGATGTTTGTACTTGACGAGTGTACTTGATGATGTTTGTACTGATGATTGTACTTGATGTTCGTGATAACATGCTGTTTGTATTTTATTTTTTAATTAACTGCTTAACAAAAATCAGTAATGCATTTGTGGCAAATAGAATAAAATCATGACAGTTATGCTCCAAAATGTAGTGAAAATGCTGATGCTTTGGCTCTTTCTAGAAGGTTTTCCACTAGATTTCTATCTGTAAGGTTGGGCAGTGATGTAGGACAGTAAGCCTTGGCTCACTGTTGGCATTCCAAGTCATCCCAAACATAACAGATTAAGTTGAGGCATAGACTTGTGCCAGGTTATCCACCCAAACCATTTATTATGAACTTGCTTGTAGGCAGGACAGTAAGTTTTAAATTGACTTCATGGGGATGTGGATACATATAAAATAGTAATATTGAGAGTCACTCAGGTGTTTAGTACAACCCATTTTACTTCCACTGTTTGTCTAGAGAGATTTCATGCATGTACGCTTTATATATCACCAGTGGGCATGTCTGCATACGCTTGGCCATATAGTGTAGTTATTTAAGTTTCCAGTACAGACTGTTTTTGCTCAGCTTTGCACAATGTCCTAAGCCACCTTGGTAAACCTTTTCTTTTACCATAGCATTATTAAAAAGATGCTTAAATGTCTCTCAACAAAGGAAATGGCTAAACCAAGGAAAACGGATTCTTTGGACAAAATTACAGAGAATGAGCAGCTGTTTTTTGTATTTTCCTAAATTACAGGAATTAAAGCCCTGAGATATCAAACTATTTTGTATAATGAACTCTTGAATTTCTCATTTCTCACTATAACTCGACACAATTTCTCTAAAAGTTCACAGCAGTTGCTAAATTCTTAGTCGCTACTGAATAGCAGTGATTAGCGATTAATAAATGAACCTTAGTGTATCTAGCACAAGTGCTAATTCAAATTATTTTTCCTGCATACTCTATTGACTACCATGGCTATAAATGTGCAAATATGGCTATATAGTGTTTATTTTGCTTATAGTAAATGTGGCTAGCTGGTGGTGTTAAGATCCCTTAATGCTAACTGTTTCAGTGGAACAATTCTCTTCTCTTTAGACTTCCGTGCTTTAAAGGAAAAAGCAATGAGCGGTGATCATAGCCCTCTTACTGACAGCTCTATTACACAACTTGTGACAGTGATAATTGCAGCACTGTTTCACAGAGGTCCATTACCTGTCAGGGCTTATACTGCTTGGTCCCAAAATAGATTCTCTAGACACAGTGCTTTTTGGGTCATGCACAATGGCTTCGCTATGTAACTGTTCCTGTGTGAACTCATTTTTTTCTGAGAAAAAAAAAATCAAAATTAATGAGAAGCTTTTACTGAACCTGGCTTTAATTGCTGTGCTAGGTGTTTCAGCTAGTAAAGATACAGGGACACTGACCAGATCTTTCACACATTGGTCTCAAACTATGTATGAAACATTTCTATTTGCCCTGTAACCCTCTATAATTCGAAACTGTGTGCTAGAAAATATTGGATTAATGATTTGGTATTAACTAACAGTTAGCTAACAGCAAACCATGCTAGGCAAGATTTAACTTTTGAGTAGTTATATAAATCTTTTGAACTATTGAACTGAATTTTACTCGGTGCGGGGGGTTAGCTTTCTAGCAGATCTGATTCTGACCCGGGGCTCTGCCTGTGTGAAGTTTGCATGTTCTCCCTGTGCTTCTGTAAGTTTTATTTGGGTACTCTGCTTTCCTCCCATGTTCCAACTACATGCTTTTTACATGCTAGGTTATTCTGTATTTCTTTTTTTTTTCACTTTATTTTTCCAAAATTTTACATTCCCTCCTATTGGAAGAGGGCTGGTAGGAGACTAGTGAGACTAGTGAGTCCAACATAGTATTATTTCGCACAACAGGACATTTGACAGACAGTATGGAGTTTCAAATTGTTACATAGTGCTTCAATTACTTCTTAAATAGTTTCAGTTAAAGGGTAAGTTATTTTGTATTTCTAAAGTGCCCTTAGTGTGTATGAACGTGTGAGTGTACGTGCCCTACGATGGACTGACACGGATAAGCCGATAAGATAATGAATAAATGAATTTTACTCATTACAATCATAAAGTTTCTCTGGTAGTCGAGATCCTGATGAACTAAAACAGTATAAACAGTATGGTGACTTTTCATTCTGTAATTACTACAAATCACAGGCACTTAATGTATTGTAATTTAATTATTAAAAATGTTTAAGAATTTAATCAAATTATATGTATATAAAGGTACTGTTCACATTTTTTTATGCTGTTGATTTCACTTATGTTATATACTGTATATACGCCGCTTGGTAACATCGTGGCTAGTGCTGTTGCCTCACAGATCCAGAGCCTGGACCAGTCTGGACCTTGCCTGGGTGGAGCCGCCATGCTCTCTGTATACCTGTGGACATTTCCTTTGGGTACACTGGGTACTTTCCAGTTATGGAAAGTGTGCGAGTGACAGCATGACCGGATAATTATTTGGTTTTACAAACTGAGAATAACAGAGAGGATTTTTCTATACCAAAGACAAAAACAGTCACAGCATAGCCTTTTGAATGCTTAACATATGTATGCAGTAGTTAAATAAAGTTACATTAAGGATAAACGTCAAACTATGTACAATAATTTAAGTCATGGTCTTTGCTTTAAAAGTTTTCTCTGAGAGCCTGGGTGAAATTCGCCAGCCCACCAGTGCTTGGCCATGATTTGGCCATGTCTGAGGGAATGGTGGCTGAATAAGGGGATCATTCCTGGCACTTTATAGTGATCCATATTTATTTCTGTGGTGGAATGGTGCTTATTGTAATCCAAGGTTAAACTTTTTAAATGATTTCAATAACAACTTTTTTCGACACTGTCTGCTTTCAGTGCAAATGCAATTACAGATACCTCACAATGTCCCAGCAGACGCATTCAGCTCTGACAGCGGCTAAAGAATGAGTAAGTGAGTGGATATATTTTTCAGCAGCAGTACTGCCTACGTATGGACTGTGACTTCTGAACCTGAATACCTTCTCCACCATGTATACATCCTCCAGTAACAAAACATAATGATCAGGTGTACTGTAAAGTATGCAAGGCCTTTCACTGCACCGTATAGATCAATTATCGTCTATTCTGAACATCTTTACCAACCTTTTTCCTAAGGGCTTTGCATAGACCTTTGCTACATGTAATACACTGTAAAAGTTGCGTTATAATGATTTATTTTTCTACACTGGCTGTCTATTTTCCCAAGTATAAATCATTTTAGCTATTGAGCTAGTCCTAAAATCGAGCTGTAAATGAACGTTTAATACCAGAGGCTGAAGGGCAAAAGAATAGAGAAGACCTGATGTCACACCGTTTGTACATGAAGCTAAGAAAACCCATGAAAAAAGGAATGTGCACTCATTAATACAGGGATTTGCCATGAAGGAATCCATAGAAAACTACTAAATTCGAGTGCCTAGATTTAAACTTTAAAACTATAATTTGTCAGTATATCAAATATTTTTTAATCGGGTTAAACATTGATTATATATTCAGCTAATTAGGAAGAAAGTCAATTAATTTATTTAATACAGTATACTGTTAAATCACTTTCCCTTCACTTCACCTTATAAGAAGTTCCATAGTCACATTAATAATGTATCTTTTAAAAGGTAATGACTCTAAATCTGTAAATAGATCACACATTTACAAACAGTTAAACCAAATTCATGTTGACCTTGGCATTTAATGCACCAGAGCGAATAAAATATGCCAGTAAGCCAAATTTACAGATCCTGCACCTCTTTAAATCCTATCATGATCTGGTCAATTTTGTCTAATTTGCCTTTTTCAGAACTAGTGGTGATCAGTAGGTACAGCAGTCTAAGACACTTGTCCACCACCATGGTGCCTCGGATTTGCCGTAAGGCCCGTTTCATAAATCAGATGCAGCCTTAAGTGACTATGCCGTGGAAGGGGAGGCTGGATTGGGGATCGTCTCCTGATGCTGCAGTAACTTCTGATGTCCCATCCAGAACACATTTACACGTGTGCCCTGTGTTCTTCTGGGATAGGTGTTAGAGCCCCTGTGACCCGATCAGCAAAAATTTGAAAATGAACAACAGCTATGGTTTTTTCTCTATACAAGGCAAAACGTTAGTGAATTTGTATTTATACAATGCAAACAAAAATTCAAACTTGGGGGTGCCAGGGCCCAACCAGAAGCACAGGGTGCTAGGTCCAGTCCATCACAGGACAAATACACACTCAGTCATTTACCCACCTGTAGAGTACAACCTTGGAAAAGCAGCATCTCTGAGACTAATTAAAGACTAATTAAAGAATAGAGAATGTATGAGGCTGTAACCTAGATTTACATAGACTAATGATTGCAGTTTGCTTTTGTTTCACACAAGGTCTCAAGTATTGTTCTAGACAATACACTCACAGGAAATTGAATTATGTACACCTGTTCAACTGCTCGTCAATGCAAAAATCTTCTAAGCTAATTACATGGCAGTAACCTGGTACCTTTAGTTACGCATACATGGTCAATACAACATGCTGAAGTTCAAACTGAGTGTCAGAAGAGGAAAGGTGATTTAAGTGACTAAGGTGATTAAACTGCACTGCTCACAAAAAATAAGGGATATTTCATTGGGGGATATTTCATTTTTAAATGTTTGTGAGTAGTATAGTTTAAGGTGGGCTTAATATGGGGTTTGCATTTCATTTCTGGGGTTTTACAGAGAACAGTCTCCAATAGTCTAAAGAAAAAATATCCAGAAAGTGGCCGTTCCCTTTGGGTGAAAGTGTCTTGTTAATGCGAGAGGCCAGAGATGGATGTAGAGATTTGTTTCATGGAATCTGCAGTAACTTTGTCATGCTATAATGTCTTAATGGACCAGTAATCTCTTAGGAATGTTTTCAGCACCTAGTTGAATCTATGACATGAAGAATCATTATTCAAACTTAGATTCATATTTCATATAATCATTATTCAAACTCATATTCAGCATCACTCTGGTCTTCATCAACATAAACTAGTCCCACCATGTCCGGGTCCCACCAGAGTACAGTAACTCCCTCCATCATTTAGTTATTAGGAGACGATGTGTCTTGAAGGACTTTCAGCTCAGGAATCAATATCTCAAATCTTTC
>JAUZSV010262217.1:0-12163 GCA_034780495.1 Parotocinclus cesarpintoi
TTCATTGAAAAATAAATTTGCAAACAAGTTTTTCGAAACGATCTACAACACAATGTATAGGTACTCAGCATGCGAAGAATAATACTGTAAAAAACAAGTTCTTAATAAATTCCAGTCAAAGTTTGAAGAACTTATCCAGTGTGATCTGATGCGTTCTCTTGACTAACTGCACTTGAACAAAATCACCACAAACATCTAACGAAGCAATGCTACTGCCTTCATTTCCCTTCTGCATGAATAGCGGCACAAAGTTTCAATGCATTTCCTAGCATCCTTTAAAAGCATAAATTCTCCCGGGGAGCCCAGGAATTCTTCCATAAATCGCTGATCCACTTTGCAGTGGCGACTTGTGGCTTCTTTTTCTAATTCGCTCTCACGTTCTTTTGTCTGATTAAACAAAATTTTGGTCCAAATAAGCGAATAACATTACTTGTATATAATAGGATTTGTTTCGGTGCTTTAGGATTTGGTCCGAATAAGCGGCTGGTCCCATTAACCGATGGTCCAATTAACCGATTCGATTGTATAACAATATATTTAGTACTATAGTGTTCACACCACAGAGCATTTTGTTTGTAACCATTGGCTAACATGCAGAAATTTCTACCCTTGGTTTTACTGTATTTACTGTACTTTTTTTTTATTGAGTTCTACTTGAGTTCTATTTGTTTTTATCTTCTGTAGGATTGTCTTTTGTGATGCATTTCAATTCTTTCAGACCTGTTGATGCCAAATTTAGTCTGACTACAAAATAAAAAAAAAAACAGTTTTGTATTCTTGATAATGATTTAATCGTGAGATTATGGAAGGGTTTTAGTCACTGCAGTGTTTTGTTTCTGTGTCATCACTCACTCATTTTGTATCCCCCCAGGGTCATCTACGGGAGGGCAAGTGCCATCTGTTGCTGGGCAATGCCATGGCTGCCATGCGCTGCTTCCAGAAGGTTCAGGAGCTCGAGTCAGACAACAGCCAGGCACAACAAGAAGTAAGAGACTGTCAGAACAGTGCCACTAATCAGATTAAGTGCATGTAAACGCAAACGCTGTTGCAGTGTTACCTTCAGACTTAGCCAATCATACCAATGCTAATAAGGCTGTGCAACAACATAATTATGTTATATCCAAAGTTATTAAAAGCATCTCTAAAGTGTGGTTTTACCTTCCAGCTCAAGACTGCAGAGTCCGTATTGGAGTATGAGCGAATGGCTGAGATTGGTTTTGAGAAACGGGACTTCAGAATGGTCAGTGACCTTCGCATTTCTGAGCTCAGCGTTTTGTGCGATGTGTACACTAAATGCTTTTCTAAACGACACAGGCATCTGACTGTTCCCCAATGCTCCCTGTCTTCTGTGGTGCGTGTTTGTGTAGGTGTTGTTCTGTATGGACCGGGCACTGATGTCGGCGTCTGCGTGTCACAGGTTTAAGGTGCTGAAGGCGGAATGTCTGGCGCTGCTCGGACGTTATGCAGAAGCCCAGTCGGTTGCCAGGTAACATTATGACAATATCACAGAACACAAAAAACCCACATTTTCTCAACTTGACATTTTTTTTCTTCAAGACTTACATAAGTGAACCTACTGATCTACACAATCTATACAAGTAGGTTTATTAGCAAAGATTTGAGCTGTTTGTAATAAACCAACCAAGTTATTATTATAAATTAAATGGTTTCTCCAAATTCAACACAAAACACCAAGCTGCCACAGTTGGGTCCTTGAGCAAAATTCCTAACCCCCAATCGCTAGGATTGGACCAGTCTGGATGTATGAGAGAATAAGATTTTTAGCCACAATAAAAGTCATCGATTATAAAACCTGGACTTTAGTGTAACTCATATACTGTACATCGAACCAAGGACTATGACCAAGAACTAAGGAACTTTCATTTGAAACCATGCATATGTCGGGTACGTAGCCAAATATGCTTACATGACGGTAAATAAGGCAAACGGGCAAACCTGCATATCTAACCCTCTCTCATTAATATCAGTTACGATTTCTCAGTTCTTCTTTTAACTGCTTTCTCTTACAGTGACATCTTGCGGATGGACTCCACTAACGGCGATGCCCTGTATGTCAGGGGCTTGTGTTTATATTATGAGGACTGCATCGATAAGGCTGTTCAGTTCTTTGTTCAGGCACTGCGCATGGCACCTGACCATGAGAAGGCACGCCTGGCTTGCAGAGTGAGTCGTCATTAGCACTACTAATCAAATGCACATACACAGCCATATTACGTTCTGTGAAACAGGACTTTGACAGACACGGGCGTCAGCCGGGCATGACCGTAGTCGTGTAGACCTTTTATGCTGTATTGTAAATATAAAGGGTATTTGCAGATGAAACGGAGACTCTACAAGTGAATGTAAACTAGTTTATATAGTTACAGGTTAGAGAGAATATCCAACAAACTGGGGGAACAAATGTACTATAGGACAGGCACATATACACGTATGAATATAATTTAAAAGAGTACAGTCTCTAGACCATGAGCTAACAAGCAAGTGAACAGACTGACGCTAAGGTCGTTGTACACACGTCTGCCCTTTAATGCTTGCCTCCGCATTGTTTGTCTGTTGGGGTGACCAGCTATTTATGACTGCAAGGCAGTACTTTGGGTTACCTGGAAACATACACAACTTGTTGCTGTGTATAATATTGCCTCTCAGCTAATGTTGTTGGTGGGGAAAATGTCTGCAGGCTGTCGGTAATTGTTGATTAAGTCGTCGTTAAAGCTGCTCATTCTCACTGTTTCTGTCTGAAATGGTTTTAGAAATGTCTAAAAGCATGTTTTGTTCTGCTTTTTTGGCAGAATGCCAAAGCACTAAAGGCTAAGAAGGAAGAAGGGAACCAAGCCTTTAAAGAAGGTAACTTTGAGGAGGCCTACAAGCTCTATTCAGAAGCCCTGACTTTCGACCCGAACAATATCAAAACCAATGCCAAGCTCTACTGCAACCGAGCCACCGTCGGTGCCAAGGTCAGTGTGTAAACCCTTTAAACAAAGCTAAAGACACCTAGTCAAAACAGATGGTTTCGTAATTATAATGTTGGTGTAAGTTGTACCCTTGTACTAGGACATGTCATTATTCTATCTTTAATCTTTTAAGTTAAAACAGTTTATGACAAAAAAAATAACACTTGTATGTCCTGCCTTTCAGTTAAAGAAACTGGAGCAGGCTATAGAAGACTGCACAAAGGCCATTAAACTGGATGAGACGTATATAAAAGCTTACTTGCGACGAGCCCAGTGGTAAGCTTGTGTTTCTTTCTGTGTCTGACACTGTCTATGTGCCTGTCTGGTTTTACCTGTATCACTCTGTGTGTGCCTGGATCTAGCTATCTCTGGCTCTCTGTGCCTGCCTGGCTCTAGCTATCTCTGGCTCTCTGTGCCTGCCTGGCTCTAGCTATCTATGTCTCTGTGCCTGCCTGGCTCTCCTCTCTGTGTCTCTGTGCCTGCCTGGCTCTCCTCTCTGTGTCTCTGTGCCTGCCTGGCTCTCCTCTCTGTGTCTCTGTGCCTGGTGTTTGTATCTGCCTGCCTGGCTCTCCTCTCTGTGTTTCTGTGCCTGGTGTTTGTATCTGTCTGCCTGGCTTTCTTTCTGTCGTTTTCTGGCTTTGGCTCTTTGTCTCTGTGCCTGGTTGTCCCTGATTGACTATCTTTGTATCTGTGGCTCAGTTTGTATCTGTGGCTGTCTCTGGCTGTGTCTCGCTCTGTTCTTTTGTGCATTCCAGCATTAATCTGATTTTTATCTGTAGTTACATGGACACAGAACAGTATGAAGAAGCGGTGAGAGACTATGAGAAGGTTTATCAGACAGAGAAAACTAAAGGTAGACATTGTGAATAGACACATTACTATACATTTTACTATCTGTGTTGCTGTGAGCTTAAATCCACATGCTTTTCTTGTTCTTTAGAGCATAAGACCCTGTTGAAGAATGCTCAGATGGAGCTAAAGAAGAGCAAAAGGAAAGATTACTACAAAGTTTTAGGAGTGGACAAAAATGCCACGGAAGACGAGATCAAGAAAGCTTATCGCAAACGAGCCCTTATGCACCATCCAGGTAAATTCCTGCATGGATCAAAATGCGTATCCAAAATCTTTCCCGTAAATACCTGCCCCACAGATCCCTGTTTAGATTCTCGATCTGGGTGTTTTCCTGGTTATTCCTATATTCCAAATACATGCGTTTAGGTCAATTGAGGGCCCAGCCCTGTTGCAGGATTTTATTTTTTCATTTTTTTAGAACCCTAGAAAAAATATTATATATTACATTTTAAGTAATAAAATAATTTCAAATCGTAAAATGACGTTATCACAATCTATTAGTATTTGGCATGTCTTTCTCCCCACCCATGGGGAAGTGCTGGGTAAGATGGATCATAATTTTGCTCCGCACAGAGTGCACACTGATGTTAATGCAATGATTCTGACTTTACAAACTCTTGTATGCCAATAATTAAATTTGTAATGGCTCAGAAGGCTTACCTTTACCATATGTTTATATTAAACTATGGATTACTCTCGGGTCTTTCTATTTCATTTCTTACCATATGGGGACATTTAGCTGGATGCCATGGGGAAACCCCCCTTTTTTTAAATAGAAATTTCTTGTTTCTTTTGAAAAAGCAAATATAGTCCAAGTATATCCATTAGATTCCTGAAGTTAAGGTTAAGTAGAGATGTTGCATTCATTTGCTCCAGTAATCATTACATCAATGTTATGTCCCCACCAGGATAGTTAGACCTCTCTAATGCGTCCCTGTTTTTGTAGACCGGCACAGTGGTGCCAGCGCTGAGGTGCAAAAGGAGGAGGAGAAGAAATTCAAAGAAGTGGGTGAGGCCTTCACAGTCCTCTCAGACCCAAAGAAGAAATCGCGTTACGACAGTGGCCATGACCTGGAGGATGATGACATGAACATGGGTCTGTCTTTGTTAATACAAATATATAAACAAAATGTGTCCAATCTGATCGTTCAGCTCCTCGGAAAAATTGAAAAAGAGAAGGAAGGTTTAAATTGAAATCGTAATGCGTAAATGTGTGGATAGTCATAGGTGCTTAGACCATGTTGAATAAGACACACACCTGACACAGAAGAACCCACAAACCCCTTGTCATCATTATTTCTGTTTCAGAGGCATCAGTGTCCTCGTATTTCCAGGCAACCAGGATTTTCAGTGGCTTTGAATTAAATATAGAATATGCTTCCACATACATGACTGTCCTTAAACAACTATTTTAAGAATTCACTATTGGAGAGATTATTTACCCAATGAGCTCTCAACCAAGAACATGCAGTTCAAGTACTGAATCTTACACATTTATGCTGTCTGATTAATTATAAGGTTTAAATTGACAACTCTCATGATTCGAGTCACAATAGCCTATGGTTTAACAATACAGAACAATACATGTGTTGTTAAACTCCTAGTCATTTGTATACATGTGCACATAAACTCCCAACTCTTCATTCAGTGGAACGGGGCATTATGGAACCAGCACTAGCCTCATTACTGGGTCTTGCTGCATTGTTCTGAAGACATAGTAGTGTTTGGTACTGGAAGGACTGTCAGGAGTGGGAGCTGACCGAATTGCTGATGAAAGTTCATTTACATTAACAGTATTTGGCAGACGCCCTTATCCAGAGCGACTTACAAAGGGCTTTAAGGCATCAGTAACATAATCCATTCTTAATAATAATGAATCTAAACAAGAATACACTTCTGAAACTGTAAAGGTTGTGTTAACATTGCTACTATTTGCATCACAGATGGGACTTACATTGACTTGATATGATGTGGATAAAACCTGAGCTTATTGTACTTCATATAAATATTTAAGCAGCTTCTCGTGTATATTGGTTGGTGAGTAAAAGAAATAGGTGGGACTCATAGTGGGATACCCTGTATATAAACTGGTTCACATCTATGGTTGATCTTTTATGTTGCTTGTAATACTGTCTGTCAATGAACAGCATTACCAGTCGCTTCAATAGTTCCTCAAAACTCTTTTTCTGATGCATTTACATATCATTTGTATATGTTACTATGTATATGCTAGTATTATAACGTTACTATGGTAATATCTAGTCAACAACCATTGCGCTCAACGACCTGTTTCATAGAACTTAATGCCATCATTAAACAATGCATACTTTGCTTCTTTGTGGAAACACAGCCTATTATGTTTACCACATTCAACAGTGTTTTCTCATCTCTTATAAACCCACAATTGCTTCACTGATAATTATATGAACGTTTCAGGTGACAACACCAACGAGCTGGTTCGCCACTTCCTGATCGAGACAAGTCCGAAAGGCGTGAAGCTAAAGGGCTGCCCCAACGAGCCATATTTTGGTCAGTTCATCTTGCTGCCTGTTCTTGATTTGGGATTTGTTCTGTGTTTTGAGTTGTTGTGTAGATGTGCACCATGCCAGTGACATCCTCGTATAGATCCTGAGCTTTAGTGCGCAGAATAATCCCCAACCCATAGAATACCTGATCTGTGCTGGTCATGTGAGGGTCCTGACCATTAGAGAACAGAGTAAAGGGGACTAACAAATGACGTACAGAAACAAATGAACTACAGTCTGTAGTTGTAGAACTACAACTTGCAGTGACCACTAAAATTTCAAGAATAAACAAGGTATAAACTGCAAAATATAAAATGCATAATACTTTTACCCTATATAATCTGTACAACCATATACTTATATTCTATAATGATTGGGATCCACTGTTTTAGCCTTATTTATTGTTTTACTATGATAATTTATTGTTTAAATTGCCTCCCCGTTTAAAATTCAGGCAAGCCTCATGTGAAGTATGCTTCGAAGAAATGACTTGTACTTGTCTGGTTGGACTCCCTCACACTAAGACATGTCCTGAATGTTATGAAATTCTTATTACATAAGCCGTCACATGAGTATGTTCATTATGATTAAACAAGACAAGCTGGATCAAGAACAAGACCGAGTAAAGGCTGGAAGTTCAAGTAAATATATAGCCCTTTGCTTATTTGTTATGCTCCCTTTGCCTGGGGCATTTTCTTTGAGTTGAGTCTGTGCCAGGTCTCACACATGGAGAGGCAGGCCATGTTCTCGATACACATTTAGACACGGAGGTTCAGACAAGGTAACTCCTTCCACAGAATGTTATTATTAATGGAATCTTAATAGCCCTTTGCCTTTATGCTCCTGCTCTCCTTTTTAACACCTACTTTGGCAACTTTGGACACGAATGGACCTCCAGTTATTTTTTTGATAGGACAACATGCGGAGGGTCAGTAGCTGGCTGGAGCACCTAAATCTTTAGTCAGAATGTTAGTGACATTGAGGTCTTTCACCCAAGTGCCAGTGTTGTAATTCTATCTTGTTACTGAGGAACTTGGGCCGTTGCCATCATTGAGCTCTCACTATGTTTGCTGACATTGGGTTGACTGGTAAAATGATGCACTGCATGGCAAAGCTTCAGATTGCAACTTGGTTAGGGAGCCTGTCATGTAAAGCATGTCCTTCTCTGATTCCTGCTCTCATAAATCGAATTCTTCATTCTCTGTGTTTATGCAGGTTGCTTGTCTGCATTGGTCTACCAGCACTCCATTACACCACTGGCTCTGCCCTGCAAACTGGTCATACCCACAAAAGGTAAGAGATATGCACTCGCCTGTTTGTTTTGTTTGGGTTTTTGTGTTCAGCATGATCTCATACTGGTGATGTATGGCCTCTCTGCTGGTGTAAACACATCCTGAGTTTTTGCAGCTGGTTCTTTCTCTTTGCCAACTTTTCTCCATGCCATGCAGGTGTGTGAGAAACATGGGGCCTGAGGTTATAAGCTGTCTGGCCCTGCTCTTTCAAATAGTATGTGACGGGGTGTGAGAAAAGCAAGCTGATCTTTAGCAAGGTGTGAATTCCCTGGAGAAAAGTGAAAGCTTGTAGCTAACAATACGCACCTTCTTTTCCTTCCACCTTTCTTTTTCCAGCTTTGGGAATACACCATAATGATACAATTATGCTGATTTGGTATTGCTTACCACACTCATCTGTTTTTGGGTAAAATGGTGAGGTAACAGCTCAGGCTTGAACAATGGAGATCATTCAGATGTTCAGCATATTACATCAGGCACTGCCTCTCTCATGTTAGTTTTCAAATTGTAACATGGTTTTCCTATGTTTTGTAGACCCCAATGAGAAAATAACAGAAGTTGTCGCTCCAGTCAACCCAGCTGCTGAATTGCTGAAACAGGGCGCAGGTAAAATAAAATACAAATCCTACAAATAATGGCAACAATAAGGGTAGTTGGGATTAAGTTATTGCTGACTGTAGACCAGAAGGTTGAGGACTCCTCAAAGAGGAGTCAAAGCAATGACATACTACCACTGTTGGGCTTATAAGCAATGTCCTTTACTGCTTGAGTTATTCCTTTTAAGACCATATAAATGGTTATTCTCTCTTGGAAATGAGAACATGCGTTGCATTAAAATTAGTTTTGGATGTTTTGAGTGATCATATCAATTGTTGTGTGAACTTCAGAGAACACACACTAAATTATGACCAAAGTATGTAGAAATATGATGTTATGTCAGATATCAAGTGTGTTTAAATGCACTTAATAAACCAGATTTAGTCAGTATCTTATCAATAAAGTTACATGCAATTGGGTAATCAGATAATGAGAACGCTCCAGGATTGCATCACTCAGATTTGTGTTTTTTACTCAACAAATAATATCATACACTGCATTTCAGAATCTGCCCCAAGTCTTTGGTATCCATTTCATAGGTGCTGTGTTCAATTCCAGTGTTTCCAGATCCCACCAACCACATCTATGGCATCAAGCCAAAATAAACCTTCTAAAAGCCCAAAAAGCTACCCAATATGTCAGAGAGTAAGCACTCTCTGAAAATTAATAATTATAATGTATATTTTCCATTTAATAAATAATTATAATGTATATTGTCCATTTAACTCTAGAACTTGAACAATGTCAACTTGCATGAATACGAGAGAGCGACAGAGTGATCAGATCAGGGAACAAGTCCAAATAAGCAACTATACTTTAGAAACAAGCTACAAAAATCTTTTTCGAAAGGGACTCAATAGGAAATAAGCCCCAAATCATGTTGATTAAGAGGACCTGACAACTAGCTGCTTCCAGGACGTTTGCCCGCATGTGCAGACTGAGAATACAGATTGAAATCAGAGTAAGGATAAAAATGAGCTAAAATCAGCTCTCTTTCTAGACCTAAATCCAATCTTAAAAATTGAAATACACTGTTACAATCATCTAAACACACATTAGTGCAGAATTTATGATTTGATTATTAAATGTTAGTGCCTAAGCTTGACTAGGTGCTGCAATATCCAGTGAAAAGTGAAGGCTGCTTTAGAAGATGTGTAAAATAAAAACACCCACGTTTTGGTGTAATGCTTGGCTATTCACAAACCTTTGACAATTTCTTATAGCATAATGGCTATAGTACTGTTGAATGGGGAATGTCTCATGGGAATATAATTTACTCTGTTGAAGAATTGTACTATGATTGTAACATGGTAGCTAATTCAATGTAAAGAAAGTCCATGAACAGGTGTAGTCAAAGACAAATGGCAGTTCTGAACCGGTCCTCATTCGTTCTATTGTCATTGTGAATATAGGGCCGAAGAATGCTGTTGATTCCCATGGTAAACCCAGTCATCCTTTTGTTCTATGCTTCTCTATGTTCTCTTCTGACTGATGCATCTCAGATAGATGGTATCTGCTGCCTTGAGACTGTGCATGGACAGCGTAACCAAACACCAGAGTCTGTATCCGTGTCTATCGTATCTGTCCACTAAAACCTGGCTGTTCTTTACTGTAGCTGTCAGGTCACTGTGTTGTTGGAAATTACTGATTCTAGGTGGCATGGTTTGAGATAAACTGCACAGCATGAACCTAAGAGAATCGAACAAGTAGAAAACGATTCTCGAATATACTAACGTATTGCTTTGAATGTGAAGACTGAACGGTTCCAAGATCTACTAAATAACAATACAGCTTGTTTGTTTTTCACTTTCAGTACAGTGTAAATGAGAAATGATTAAATTAGTGTAACTCTGTTACACCAACTGATGTGAAAATATTTTTTCCCAGCATGCAACGTTCTCTACATAAACTCAGTCGACATGGAGTCTCTGACCGGACCACAGGCCATTGCCAAGGCCATTTCAGAAACCATGGCCACCAACCCACCCCCCATGGCCACAGTGGTTCACTTTAAGGTGTCGTCACAGGGCATTACTTTAACAGACAACCAGAGAAAGTAAGCTTAATTTTTTGTTGTACTGTGCATAAGTCTTATACAGTCTGATCCTGTCCATGCCCCATTGCTGTCAGTATGTTTTGGGTGACCATACACTTTACTGAACAGTCAATGTGTGACACTCGTTTCTTCCTTGGTACTCTCATCCAATCTAAAAGCTTTTCAGATTGTAGAATAATTAACCGGGGATCCCGATGAAGGTGTCAAATTCTGCTAATGCTCACACTAAGTACTGTACTTTCCACTCTTGCCTATTCTATTTGTTGTCTAATAAAGAGACAGAAATCATTATATATTGTCATTATCCCATTGCTAAGACAACAAATCTAGTCTAAGACTTTTGCACTGTATACTATGTGTATTATTTGCTATATGATTTAGTTGTAAGTAAGTTCTGTTGTCTAACATAACATTTTATGTTACTCCTCAGACTTTTCTTCCGACGCCACTACCCCATCAATACAGTCACTTTCTGTGACATTGACCCCCAGCAGAGGAAGTACGTATCCCTAAGCCTATTCTGTGCCACACACACCAAACAGTATGTTATTTGATCAGTATTGTAACCTCTAGTTTTCGAGTATTATTTAACCACTGTTCCGTATGTTATTGTGTCTTTCCAGTTGGAATAAACCAGAAGGTGGAGCTGCAAAGTAAGTCCTGTTAGATATAAATCACATTAAGTGTACTATAATCTACTCCGGTGGAACATCTGTAATAAAAATCATGTATAGGCTTTACATCAGTAGGTAAAGCACTACTACATAATGTAGACCAGTAGGTTGATGCTTTCTCAGTCCTGGCACTGACAGCTTGCCACTGTTAGACCAGTAAGCAGGATGTGTGATATATGCTGCATAAATACAGTATATATATCGCTCAACTAATTAAATATCACCTAATTTTGTATGCAGTGTATTAAACTCCTCGATTTACAGTCAATTCAACTTTTTCAAAACGTATCCACATTGTAAACTGGGGACCTAACTAATATCTGTTATAATTCTTAACGCCTCGCCCTTGGATGGATGTTAAACATTGCATAGCTGTATATTTTTGAGTAATATGATGAGTCCAAACTTAACGGTCACAATAAAAATGTCCACACAAAATAAAGGAAGAGCCAGTTGTACAACAGAGGACAGAGGGCACAGTATGGCTGTGCTTTTCATCCCTTCTTGAAAACGAGAATTTCAATCGTGATTAATGGCCGTAACTGAATAGTCCATGATATGAAGCGAGTACTGAAGCATGTGCGCCTTAACAAAATCTGTAAAGTGAACACTTAATGACTCAGGATTACGATCATGCTGAAGTCACAAGAGAATCACACACACACACATGATGTTTCCCACCATGTACATATCATGAGATCGGTCTGGTGTCGCACTGATGTTTTTAATGATTTTAATAGAAAACATATGAAATGAAAGATAAATGAAAGATAGAAAAATCCATCATTAGCAATATCCTTTTATTCCGTCTCAGTAAGTCCCTGGATGTAGCTGTTAGTGTCAGAAGAACAACTGAAGCCTGTGATGATGTTGTATATAAGAGGGTTGGGAAAATGTCAGAATAGAGCAGTTATCACAGTTAGTATGGCAAATGAGAGCATGTGAATTTGGGTTGGATGATAAGCAGCGGTTTTGCGGTCATGGTGGCGGTCTATTGTAGTGTCACAGGAGCTTAGTCTGCTAAGGAGATTAGTTTATCGGTCAGCCTATCCTCACCTTTGGACAGGAGATTTGCGTAGTGACCGAAAGAGGAAGGTAATGGGTACATGACAAAAAATTGGTTTCTAAGCTTGGTACATGAACTTACTCTGTATGACAAGGAGAAATATTCATTAATATAAAGAAGCCTTGGATT
>JAUZSV010262326.1:0-12162 GCA_034780495.1 Parotocinclus cesarpintoi
AACACCAAACTTCTCAATTACTACTTATGGTCAAAAAGTACTACAGTAATTATTTCATTATGCTTTTTCCTTCCAATTTAAGCATATTAGCCAAATATAAGAAAAAGGCTTAACATAAAATGATTATTTTTCCTATTTGTATTTTAAGCAGTTTTAATAAATGTTGTATTTATGTGTATAATCACATTCTTAACGTCAATAAAAAAAATAAAGCCAAACCATCATAAAACAGGGACTACCTGGGTGATGTTATTAAATGCTTTCCAATCAAAAATGTATTACATCTTTAATCATGTTCATTATTTTATACCATTCCCAAAATCACTACATTCAGACATATAACATTACAGTGACACAGAATAGCATGTACCTTTGATGCCAAGGATTTTGGCCCTATCACTCACGGCTGCTTTCCACAATGACAGCTTAATAGTGGCATAAGTGTCAGTGATTGGCTCTTCTAGTCAGTTGTTTGTGTAGTGTGTGGAATCTCTTGTTCCTCATGTGTAGTAGCACGTGTGCATGCATGTGCTTACATCAGTGTATATGTAAAATACAATGCAAAATCTACAAACTAACCTCATAATTCACTTCGGAATTAAATCACAGCAATGTGCAGTCACTCAACATGGAATTAATTCCTAATATTTGGTCTTCAGATCAGCAACAATGGTTATTCACAACAGGAGCACGGTTACATCGATACCTGTCAGATACACAGTTAACCTAACCCAATTAACCTAATGCATGTCTTTGGAACGTGTGAGGAAACTGGAGCACATGAGAGAAACCCATATGCAAGCTCCACAGGACAAGTCCAAGTCACGTCTGTTCCAGTACTTACTTTACTTTACAGTGCCACCATGTAGTCTGAGCAAGTGGTTTGGACATCAGGTTAATGGTTTAAAGAGAGTGTGATAGTTTAAAATACCCCATACATTTTATTGAATAGTTTTAACTTTAAGCAGTTTAACTTACTGACAATCTTATTAAAGAAAGCTATAGGCAACAAACCTCTCAGAGTGACCGATAAGGAGGAGTGAAGTTCCTGGACAGTGTGATTTAGCCGATAAAACTTAGAAGCTGTATTTCTCAAACGTTCCACCTGTGATGCATCAACATCATGGGAAGCATTCTGCAAATATTCAGGCTTCTCCTGGATCAGAAACAAACACAATCTTAATGTCAATACAGAGACAAACTGGCAACACTATGCATGCACGGGTGGATTTTTTAAAACCATAACAGAACTTCCTTATATGCAGTTCCTTTTGATAAGGATTAGAAATGTTTCACAATATAGGTACAATAGCAGAGTGACAGGAAGTCTGACCATTCCAATCTACCAATTTCAACTTTATGCACTGTACCACAATAATTTACTCAGCCAAAACATAAAATAAATGTTTGATTTAAAATCTGATCTGTGTTCCTTTCCCATGTATTCCTAGCCTTGTTTAAATGCAAGTAAAATCACACAGTAAAATGTTTATAATGAGGCTGTAATTTGTGTGTGGAAGATAACCTAAAACAAAGCAAAGCTGAGATGATTGATAACTCTTTTCACGAAACATCCATTATCTTAATGACAACATGACCAAATACAAGCATGATAAGAGCATGTTGTTTCACTAGAGCAGTAAAATCCATTGTGAGGTTTCCCATCAGTTTAAAGCCCTGCCTTCAGTGTCCAATCAATTTGTATTTTCTTAATAATAATACATACCAACATGTTGCATTTAATGTAGCTTTGCAAAGCATTTGCTACCTCCAGTGTTTTTGCTTTAAGATTCTGTAAAATCTGCAAAAACCAAGAGAACAATAATTACCTGTATGTGGCAAACACTGCACAGGTGTAACAATAGCTTTCTTAAACTACAACATATTTAGAATATAAAATACAGAAAATGGAAAATTACCAGAGTTCTTGGTTGAGCCATCTGTGCATGTTTGAGCATCTCTCTGCTAATAGAGAAAGCTTCCTCCAGAAGAGCTCTCACACCACGGATAATTCCCTCTTGCACAGACATCATAACAGACCTCTGATTTGAAACAGGGAGCAGGAAAAAGGAGAAGAGAATTAGAGAAATAGATTGTCCCCAAACTCAAAGCTATTATGATCAAATCAATATGTCTAGTGTAGTCTCCGCTATAGCTGCAACCAGATTACGGCAGACATTGCCAGCGTCTACAAAAAGGCTTGTATAAAGCTACTAAATCTAAACAGAGGAAACGTGCTGTATGAGCTGCCTTGCATAACGTGGTTCTATTATAAATAGAATCTTACTTTGCCGATGGTGTCTGATCTGAGTTCATTCAGATGAAGATGTGTGCCAGTGACCACTGCTAGAAGGCCAATGTTGCTAAGCGCTGCATCTGCACATGCACTTATTTTCCTCTGGGCTTCAGTCACCATAGAGCAGATTTCAGATTCACAGCCCTAAGAGATACAAGATCAAGAGATACATGACTACTTTTTTTCACACTATATACGCAAAAGTATGTGAACACGTTTTCTAATAAGTGATCTCTGTTCTATTTACCACACACATTCCTAATACATAATATAATATAAAGCATACAGGCATGAAACTTCTATAGAATAACAGTGACCATTCAGTGGGCTGGTGTGAATATCATTCGTAGCTCTCTGTTCATCATCTCTTTGCCTTGCCCTGCTGAAACAAAATCTATAAGCCCATGCTAATTAATAATTTGAATGAGAGAAGTAAAGGCTGCTGTCGCAGTAAGCAATTCAAAGTATCCTGATTTTACCCCATACAAAATCCAGGTAATGGTCACGTGGTAGCACTGGGTGCAGGCATGAATATCCTACTTCTCAGAAATGGCAGCAACTCAGCATGTAAAGATTTGATTATTTGTTTAACGTCACACGAAGTCTGAGGTCGGGAGCTGGGGCTCACATACTATCAACATGTTGTATAAACATGCATAACAATTGTGTAAGAGTAGATAAAGTTAAGTAAATAAAAATTTCATTCCAAAGCTAAGTAACAGGGAAAAGTTTTGCCAAGTGTGTATAGTGGCATGTTGTAATGCTCTTCTGTTTAATCGTGAAATATACTCCAACTGGGTAAAGTTTCAGTTCAAAACTGCAAATTATTGAAATATTCTGTTTTTAGCGCACATAGTGTGTATGTCAGAGGTGTACATTTTAACATTCATACAGAAGGTGTATTATTTGCAATTATTACTCTTCTGAAAGAGAGAAAGTAATTTTTTACAAATTTGTAACCTGTTAGTAGTCATTTTCTTTTAAAAGGGAAAGGCACAAGCTTGGTATACAATGATGATTTATTTTCAATGAATCACTTTACTAGAACAGAAATGCATTGCTGTGGGAGACCAATCATATAAAAACTTAATTAATTACTTATTTAATTTATTAATTTATCTGTGTCATGTCAGCATTGATGGCTATATAAATGACAGGAGCAAGGATGCGAAGCAGCTGTTCGGGATCTGGACATAATTATGATAGTGGATATAAGGCCGTCCCACTGATGGCTCTGTAATGGCGACCGGCGAGGACGGCCAAAAGTACTGGGGGAAGGTAGGAACGCTAACAGTACCCCCCTCCCCCCAAGGGACCGCTCCTGAGGGACCAAGAGCAGCAGCTCCATCACGCAGGAACTCCCATACCAGGGCGGGGTCCAGAATGTGACGGGCAGGATCCCGATGGCGCCATCCAGCGCCAAGCAGGACCGGGGTAACGGGGGGCCGTAGGGTTCGGGTATCAGCTTGCCGTCAGGATGTAAAGCACTTTTCACCATTGTTACAAGGTAAATTTAATGATATCCCAATTGCAGTCATTACTTTGTGACTAATAGCCAGTGGCTATGGGAAGCAGTTTTTGAGAGAATAGTATAGGAGTTCCTGTTTCATTGACATGTGGTATAAAGAGCAATACACAGTATGTGTGTACACAATACCACAGTATGTGTGTTTGTAGGGAATGTTGTAAATTTGAGGAGAAAAAGTCTGTACATTTACATGCACAGAAGCTATTAAGAGAGTTGTGATTAACTTTGAGTCAATACATATACATATGCAGCAAATACTCTGCTTTAGAAGAAATGTGCCTGCAAGTTAATATCCATGTATATGAAGATACCTTTCTTTTAAACCAAAGCACAAAACACATGCTGATTCTCCAAACATAAAAGTCTAATTAAAAGTTTGACTATTATAATAAGTTCAAGAGGTTCTAGTCCTCTAGTTAAAATAGTTTTTGAGTCATGCATCCGCCTGGTAGACTGTTAATTGTAAGAGCACATATATTTTTGGAAGTAGGATGCAAAGTATGCAATAAAAATAGTTTGGAGAACAGCACTGGCATTGTAAAAGTTATGTTTGCTGCCAAAGAAACAGTGTAACACTGGAATGTTACTGAATAATAAATACAGAGCTTAACCATCCCACCACACACTTTTAATAGCATCAGTCTTTCTTATACAACACAAGAGCAACCCAAATATTTTCATTATTTACATTTTGTAAGATTTCAAAATTCTCCTTGTGTATACGTTCACTACAGAAATAAAGTAAAACTAAAGTAAAGCAAGGGCATATACCAATGAGCCAAAACATTATGACCACGTGTCAAATATGTAGTTGCTCGTGCCATGGACTCTACAATCTTCTCAATATGAACTTATGTATCCACCAGGCTGCAGGTCCTATAAGCCTCTAAGCTGTAAATTGTAAATGCTACCATTCAGGCTTCTTTTACCAGATGCAGGGCAACAGTGGAATTCAGAGTAATTCTAGAACAATGTGGGCAGTAAGGGTGCATCTAAGTCTAAATAAACATTTTCATATTAATTAATTTTATTTTATAGTTCCCAGCAATTATAAACTTTACCAAATACCAATACTAACTAAGCAAATTCTTACCAACGGTTTGCAGTGCTGCAAAGGTAGATTATATGAGCCATCAACTGACATCCACTTGAATGCACTAACCTTCCTTCCTGTACTCAGTTAATTTAGGTATATATTCACAGAAATAAAATAGCATAGCACTGATGCAAAAACTATTACAGTATTAGATTTAGACAGTTCAGACCGTTGCCACTTAACTTCCAGTAAGCCAGAATTGTTAACTGCAGTATTTGAGGAACAGAGAAACTTTGGGAAACACTGCTGACTTTTCACATTATGCCAATTTATAATTTGATTTAACTCAATTGTTAAGGCTGACTTGAGTTAGATGTCGTGTTAAAGAAGTGGAACTATCATGTCTGCAGGACATCCAAGTGCACTGCATATTCTACCTCATTTGCTAAAAGGCAGTCATTATATGTCATATTACACAGACAGTAAAAACCATCCAATCAGCTTCTGTGCATTGGGAATGCACAAAATTAACTTCAATCTTAATAAATAATGAACTGCATTTCAAGACGATTTACAATCGCACAATGTGCTCACCCTCGTCAATGTACATATTAAAGTGTGTGTGCCAAGACAAAGCTACTACAAGCACACATCTATCTTCATAAGTCAATAGAAGGACGACAGCCATTTGACTTTAGCGTGCACCTCTTACACTAAAGTCATTATCATAGAGTCAGGGAAAGGGAGGCTTAATCACACAAATTGACTTTTATATGGTGACGCAAAGCTCTGTGCGGCTGCCCACAGCTCTCTGGCTGTTTAATGGTGATCTATGTGAAAGCACTGCGGCAGAATTTTATCCATCTGTTTTACACAATTGAGGTTCTGCAGATCAGAAAAATGAAATGATGAAAGTTGCTGATCTGCCAACTGTTATATAAAGCAAATGGAAAACATGCACTGCTCACAAAAATTAGGGAATATTTCAAAATGAAACACCCCATAATAATATGTCCCCTACTTTTTGTGAGAAGTGCATATACTCAGCCACTAAATTGGCATTGCAGTATTATACACACTGAAGTCAGCAGAAATTTAAAATCGATTCCATAAAAAACCATCTGCACTGGCGATTCTTAGACTTCTTAGGACTTCTGCAGTTACAAAAAGGAGGCAAACTGAAAGTACATTACATTTTCAATTTACCACAAAAATCTTTAAATTATGCTCAGATTTCAGTGTAAACATTTACCCATTAGCATCATTAATCACATCCATAAGCACACATCTGATTATATCCTCATTGAAAAGGCAACCATTAGCAGGAACACATACTTGTGGAGGTTTGCTGATCAGGTTTCCAGATCACTGTGATTTAAGTTACTAATAGAGGAATCATACATACATTCCAGCCTCATTCCAGTATCTGCTGAGCTCCACTGAACTAGTACAAACAAATTTATACCTAGAGACAAAGCATAGTGGGGCCTCCTCAATTCAGTCTATGGGATTAAGGACTGTTCAACAAACAATTTTAAGGTGCACAGTGAGAATTGAAATAAAAACACACTCGTTTGAAAGCTTTCACCATAAGACCAACGTTGCTACGTTAACATGCAGATTTCTGATTCAGATCAATGAAAATGAAATAATTGATGGCACATTCAGACTGCACTGTTTATGTGCAGACTAGACTCAACAATCAGATAAAAAAAGTCTTAATTGACATGCACATTAATATAATCCAAATCAACTGCATGTTTGTGTGGAAGTTTAAAATTGTGGAAGACTTCAGAATGTATATCAACAGGGGAAAGAGTTGGAATACACATCCTGCTATAATCTCAGGTTGTTATTTTAAAACCCCACTTTTTTCATTTATAAAATATTTTAAGTATAGTATAATAGAGTTAGAAAAATGATTTTTTAAATCCTTAAGAACCTTATATATAACATATATATATATATAAAACATATATATAACATATACTATATATAGTTATAGTATAGTATAATGAAAAACTAAGACCATCCTTTTCCGCTATTTATACTTTACATTTATGGTTAACATTACAAGGTACATGTATTTTTGCCTATTCATTAGCATTACTTTTTTAAAAGGCAATTATTAATATATGGCTATTGTGTGAACATGAGGCAATGAAGATGGTGATTTTAAAACGATAGGACATGGAAGTAACAACACCAGGAGTTTAAAGAAAAAAGAAATTATGAAATGTCATATATATTTGCAAACTGGCACATCTAAGTGGACTGGCTGCTTTCAATCAATGCTGAGGAGTCACATCTTCAGCAAATTAATGATCCAATTTTGTAATGCAATTATTAATACAATATAACTCTCAAATAATTTAGCTAGTAGACATGTGTTAAAATACATTACATGTTTTGTAGCTCAATAAACTGAATAAAGTACTGGAGTAAGTCTGGATAAGAGCAGCTGCTAAATGCTGCACATATCCACATATCCACTCGCCAGCCACTTTATTAAGTACACCTTGCTAGTACAGGGTTGTACCTCCTTTGACCCTCCGAACTGCCTTCATTCTTCATGGCATAGATTCAACAATGTGCGAGGAACATAAACTTCAGCAGGTTCTCATGAACATGACTAAATGCACTGTGTTGCTGCCTTGTGATTGGATGACTAGATATTTGCGTTAACAAGCCGTTAAAAAGGTGTACCTAATAAAATGGTCGGTGAGTGTAAATGTAGATGCAAATGAGTACCTAATTTACAAAAACGTGTCCAATTATACGTTTTTATTATTTCACCAAAGCTTAATTTTTCACATGTATTGTTACTGAGAGCTTGTTGCTGATCGTGTGAACTAACATTTTTCGTTTCCTGATTCCTGCTGCCTCACCCATCTAAATTGTCTGCCTGGTAGGACTGATTATGCAGTTTTGAACTTTGGTTTTGGACTGTTTTGCTCTACCATTCAATGCTTCTGCTGTTATTATAATTATTCATTCTAAACGGCTAGCTGCGCTCATCTCCATTTTCTAACAGTCAAGACATTGTTACAGATCTCTAATGATGGTCGGAAATAAATGTTACAGCTGTAATTACTGTAATCAATCAAGCAATCTAATCTTATTTTGAAGAATCTTATTATTGCCATATTTGCCAAATGTAAGCAAAACAACAGAACAGTAATATCACAGAATCCCTCACCCCTCCAAATCCAAACACCCCTCACCCCACACACATGGAATGGATCAGTGCCCCTGATTTTAGGATTAATTATTGGTAGAGATTGAGTAATTATGGCCAAATCTTGTGAAAGCAATGAAAAGTGACAGTTTTCAAAAGTGAATAAAATGTTGTATAGATATATATAACATGAACATGGTTTATACACACAAACCATGTGCATTAAACATTTGATTCAGGAGTGTATATCCATTCTTACCGGTGCAGGAGTAGTCATCAATGCGGATGTACCCTGTGTTGCAGATGCACATAAACGACCCGGGTGTGTTCACACACATAGTGTTCTGTCTGCAGTAATGCTTCCCTTCTGCACATTCATCAATATCTGTAAAAAACCACACATCACAGTCTATTTAGTGATACGGAAAAATCTAATTTGACAATAATGCACATGATGTGGCACATCCAAGTGACCAAAAATGACTGAAGCAATGTTAAAGCTGCAATAATAAAGCAGCTATATTACCAGTAGCTGTATGACAAATAAGGGGTCTTTTTGATTAACCATATGTGGCCAATAACCATGACAAGGCTAATAAAAAACTCTGGCACACCGTAGCACGATTTTTCTGTCAAAATAACCTAACTACAGGATCTTTAATCAAACATTAAAGTTTTTTTTACCAGTTCATGAGAGGTTTTTGGACTACAGCATAATAATACCTCCATGTGCTTTTGAATTTACTGTGGGCAATGCTTGAATCATCTCACTTTAAATTCCTTGCTAACATCTCCCTACACTATTAGCAAACTGCTTATTATTCAATTGAAAGTCTTTGAATTTCTATGTGCGCACATACCACATTATCATAAATCAATCATTGAAATCCAGCAAATACATGCTCAAAATAATAATCAAATTTTTCTGTCTCTTTCCGTATACTGCCTCCAGAGAATCGGATAACCTTGAACAGAGCTTCAAACGCTCAGCTCGAATGAATGACTGCCTGCCTATAAAGGCCATCCATCCCATCACTCCATTGAGATAGCAGATAGGCTAGCAAAGACAAGAATGATAGATTTGCTTCTAGATCACAGAGTTTCTGAGCTATAGATTATGGTGCTTTCTCTGTCTTATTTATCACTAATACTAATGACTATAACACTTTCTCTTGTGGCTTTCTAGTCCCATTCACTCTCTTCCTCATACACGCTTCAGTTAATCTGTTCTTCAGATATTCCTATATCCATTCATCAACTCATCACTTGCCCAATAATAGTGTCTCAATACAAACAAAACGTCAATTGAATCCTATGTTGCAGTGCATGTAGGTGATTATGACATCTCTATAAGCAATTTTCACAATGAGGTGAAGCTTTCAGCCTCCGTGAGGGATCAGTAAGATTACTGAGCCCTTACAATCAAAGTGATTCTGTCTCCATTAGAGATTCCATTCCCTTGATTGTCCTGTCACACTTCAGCCAAAAACGAGAGGCAGCATTGTGAATAATGTCTGTAAAATCAATGCACACTTTTATCCCAAGAGTGATCTGGGTCAGGAGACTCATTTACACAAAGAGATAAATCATCATAGAGGTACTTCTTTGATTTTTCAGTCATTCTTCTATTTTGCACGCACCAAAGAAACATCAGTCATGCACCTGCAATTAGGCAGGGGTGCATGTTTTAAATACCCAGAAGAACTCAAAGTAGACTCAAACTAAATGTAAACTGTAACTGTCTAAAATTGCTACAAGTTCTAAAAATTCTAGTCATTACTTTTATGTACACATACTGGAGATCATTTTTTAGAAATAGACACACACACACACACACACACACACACACACACACACACACACACACACACACACACACACACACACACACACACATATATATATATAAATAGAGAGAGAGGGGGGACATCACTATGCATTGAGTGTCATTGGGGATCAAACATCACATTGTACAATATAACAAATATTCTACCTCAGATTGTAGTAAAGGTTACCTAGGATTTTCAGACCTATGTTTTAACAGCACTATGAACATCACATAAAAGACATCAGCATGTATGTATGTGATTTAATTAAATAAATATAAAACTGTACAAAATATGTATTTCAGAAACATTAGCAAAGGTAAAGTTATTATTATCTGATATTGTTGTATATATTTTTATTTTAGTTATATATTGAGATATCTTATTCAAGAGATGATTAATATATTGCTGTACTCATTTTAGATCATTTATTTGCAGCAAATGTTACTACTTTACTAAACCACTTAAAAAGTAAAGTCACCAGGTAAAGTAAACAGGTACAACATATGTCTATAAAGTTTATTAGTTGCACTTGTTTGAATGATTGTTAATGCAAGAATATAATCAGCCAATGACATGGAAACTTGAAACATTTAGGCATATTGACATGGGCTAGGTGACCGGCTGAAGTTCAAAGTATTGAACTGTATCTGAAGTATCAAAGTGGGGAAGAAAGATAGGTTACGTTACTTGCATATGACATGAGTGTGAGCATGAGTATTTCAGAAACTGCTAATCTACTGAGATTTTTATGCACAGCCATCTCTAGGATTTTCCAACAAAATGGCCCAGAAATATCCAGTGAGCGGCAGTTTATGGGGTGAAAATGCATTGCTGATGCCAAGTCAGAAAAGAATTATTAAACTCATTGAGTCTTACAGGCAGCTTTCTCTCAATCCCATCAAATACTTTCTATGGTATTTAAATCTGGGGACTAATAAGGCCACTCGAGAACATTCCAGGACTGTTTACCTAGCCAAGCTTAAGTTGAATTGATAGTGTGCTTGAGATCACTGTCTTGCTAGAGAGCCCAATTATAGGCATAGCATTTCTGCTTTACTTGACTTGGTAGAGCTGTGATTCCATGATGCTAGACACATGGTCAAGGTTGCCAGTTTCTTCAGCACAAAAACATCCTCACATCATTACTGACCCTCCATAATATTCAGTAACACAGGGTTTATTTTTTGTTGCACTAATGAGAGGCTGCATTGACAAAATGTGGGCCTTCTCCCACAGCCAGGCAGGTTTGCTGCTATCCCATACATTTTTAAATTCCATACAATGGGTACTTCTTCCACAGTCCAAAGACATGTGGATTAGGTTCATTAGTGTTTCTAAAATCTAAAATGTGTGTATGAGCGCATGTGCTCTATAAGACATTTTGTGTGTTATTCACACTCGTACAAGCGCGCCCTGAGCTTATAAGCTCGCCTTTTTGCACTTTAGCCACTTCCGCGATTTCTTCGCCCCCTCGCGTTGCGTGTGCGTTAGAGCTCACGCTCACCCTCTGCCGCTGCGGCGTCCTTTTCCACTCTTTACAGCAGCAACCCGGTTCTGTGTCAGAAGTACACTGTCCGGCGCTCTTGCGCTCCATCGAGTCGGACTATAGTCGGCGGCTGGCTCAAGGTGTGCCCCGACTAGAGTAGCCACCGGGTAAAGACGCACTCTATAAGACGTATCCTGGTTTTGGTTTTTTTAGTATTGCATGCACTTTCAAGCTCACTTTTGCTCCATGGCGTTTGGACTACCTCCGTGCCTCGCCATTAAAGAGATGTTCCAGCCGTGCTTTATGCACGCTTCCCCCGACTGACACTTTGGCGTCCTCTCACGACTAGGTCGCGCATTGCTTCCACTTGGGACGCAACTTCAGCGCGCCCCTTTATCCTTTCGGTTATTATTATACGATGTGGGATATGCTTATCCCGAATACTTGGGTCCAATTAAAAAACACCACCACATCTCGTAACATGCTCATATAAGTTAGGTGATATTTCAAAATGCAAACAAGCAGTTGATCTTTTTATTGAACAAGACCATCAGAAAAGCAAACTACAAGTCAAGAAGAAACAGGTGCAGCAATGCGGAAGAGTTGCAGGGACAGTTTCTTGGTGCCACTGGATGACGTTTATGCACCCAGGCCAAACGGAATCTGCATGGACTGGCCTTCATGCCTAAATCCCATTGAACATGTACTGGAAAAAATATCTGGCAAACCCACAAGAACTGCTTGGTAATCCGATCCTGTTCTTCTTACATATTCATTTTAAAATATCCCCTAATTTTTGTGAGCAGTAT
>JAUZSV010262432.1:0-12161 GCA_034780495.1 Parotocinclus cesarpintoi
CACTAGTCTAAAGTAAAAGGCAGTGTGTGTATGAGTGTGTGAGTGTATGTGCATTATGATGGATTGACACTCTGTCTATAATTGTTATTGCATTGTGTTCAGTTGCCAGTTAAGCACCAGGTCTCCTGCCAAGCTGTCCATGATAGATAGACAGATAAAGAAAGTGATGTATCTGCTAAAATCAAAACCATAAGCAGTTTAAAAACCATCACTTAATTTGAATTTAAACATTTACTGTAAAAAGTTCATGTAAATGTAGCAAATCTGTTCATTGCAATTTCTGATACAATATTTGCCTATCCTTTTCAAATTACAGTGACTCTCAGTGACTACAGTGATGAAGATGCTGTATTTATTTGCTACATAAAACAGGTGTAATATACAAACCACCTACTGTACATCAGTGTCTCATTTCAGGAATATCTCAGCCATAAGTCAATAGAATTCAATTTGTTTTCATATAGAGCATACAGTGCATCTATTTTTGGAAAGTGAGTCGTTGGCTATAATGAAATGAAATTAAAGATTACCAAAAGGGAAAGTGCAATTACTAATGAGGTCAGGAAGTGGTTGCAGGTGACCTGGTTAAACTCTGTGTGTGGCAAGATAATTGTGTCTATGTGTGATCTTATTGCTTGCTACTCCCATGTAACTCTTGGCTGTATTGAATTTTAAACAACAGTGCTGCATTCTTTATGTGGGGAAATGTTAGCTATAGTAGTTTTCTTCATGTATTCAAATTTGTCGATGTAATCTTAAACAAAATCAAACGGGCAGCACTGTTCTTTCTCCTTCCAACGCTATAATGCACTTCATTGTTGTTTAGCTTTCTACTGATGGTAGACACATGAACAATAACATTAGCAATGTTAGTAGGGACTTAAACACAATTTCTTAAACACTACCCGAGGGCAGAGTGATCTTTGTTGGTCGAACACAATGGTCTTCCAATTTGTACAAAATCCACCACGATATATGGCTGAACAATTTATAAAACAAATGATTTAAGTGATCCAAATAAGGTTGCAATTCATTAGTGCATTAGCAGAAAATACCTTAAAGTGCAAAACATTTTTTCTAGCTGCGGACTGTAACACTTTTGGAAATTATCAGAGGAATGCAGGAGGGCATTACTGTTGACTATGGCAGATGAGCCATCTGTTCAGCAAGCAACACAAAAACAATAAATACAGATTTTAGAGTGCTGTGTCAGTTTCTGCACCAAACTCGTTTTTGAGCCCTGTAGAAAGGCTTTTAGAAGCTGCTTTTAGTAGTGCACCTCTTGTCTCAGAGATTGTTGACTGTAAGACATATCTTTATGACATTATTTGCACACAGCTGTTGCACATCAAATGATGAAGTGCTTAACTCTGGTGGAGACATTCCTGGAGAATGCTTGCTGTATCTGAGTAAGCATTAATTATCTTTCTAAAAAATGCAAGCAGAAAGCCCTGCCATGAGATAAAACATGCCACAGGATGTCTTGCGCATATTGCTGATGTGTTGGTTTCCCTTGTATCACTCATAGGGGTGACCAACTGTTTTATGCGATGGCTCCCCAGATCATCACACCAGCCAGAGGGGCAGTGTTTTGCTCCACAGCAAAGGCAGAATTGAAGCATTCACCACAAGGCCTCCATAGTTGAATCATCATTGGATTCCAAGAAGGACCTGGATTTGTCACTAAAGATGATACATTTCCAGTCTGTAGCAATCCAGGTTTCTTGTTCCCCACACCACTACAAATGAAGGTGATGGTGGCTGGCACTTAACTCTAAAATTTCAACCTCATACATTTCATTTGCATTTGAAAAAACAAACACCTGACTAACCACTGAGCAATATTAGCTGATAATTTAATTTACAATAAATAATAACTACAGTAATGCATTTTGGATTTGACAACTCTAAAGGGAGAAATCCAATGTAACATCATTATATGCTTTGGGTTCTTAAAATAATTTAGTGATACAATAATAACAAAGACCTAAAACACCACATAACTTATTGAATTAATTTAGTGAAGAAGTCATTTTACAACAATTGACTGGAGGATCATTGGTGTCTTTATTGTTTTTATTACAACGACCATTTTATGTATATTAAACAGAAAAATATGCAAGTTGTTATCTCTTTACTAAAGAATGAATAGAATAGTCATACAAAATATTTTTGAGTACATTCAATATGTAAATTTCTTATAGATAGACATTAAATAAACTGATCACCTATACATTTTTTTCAAAAGCTGACGTTACAATGCTCAAGTGTAGTGGCGTAAATACATTGTATAGTATAGTATAGTAAATACATTTATTAGATCTACTGAACCACACTTTCAGGAATAATTGACTATAATCCAAACTGAATTACAGTTATAACCATGCAGAGGCAAAATAACTCTTAAACAATGCAACTAATTGCAATTATGTTCTGTAATTCTTAATGCACATGACATTGTACTCTATTAATGTATCAAGCAATAGCTGATCTTCACAAATATAAAAGTTTCACAGCAAAGTTATTAGAAAAGCTTATTCATTTATAGAACTGTGACAATGTCAGTGCCAGAAGGGAAGCCAGAAAGGAATTAAAAAGAGAACCATAAAATGTGTCAGCTCATAGGATATTTTTTAACAGATACAGAGGGAACCCCCAAAAAACACAGTGCAGTAAAAAGTTGTTTTTATTTACACCTTTAAAACACAGTTTTCTTTAACATTGTTGCGTTCTTTGATATTTTATGATAAGATGCACAGAATAAGTTTATGCAGTCCCCAAATATGTTTTAACTTTGACAGTAGTTAGTATGACAATATACATATTTTTTTATTATTGAATCTCTGCAGGTCCTGAATTTCCACATGTATGAATCAAAAGCTGCACCATCACAAACCTTTGTTCTACACATTTTTTTCCTGTATATTACAGATTCATCACTTTTTTTTAGCTCCTCAACCTTCTAATATTTTATCTATCAAATCTAATCTTTTTTTGCAAAAAGTTTAACTATATCATGGTTTAAAAGCCATAAGAGGTGCCAAATGTGGAGCACTAACTAAAGCAAATACATTTCCTGTTTACCTGAGATATTGTTGTTTGCTGGTAAAGTAGTTTAAATGAAGCTTACAAATGTGATTATGTAAGTGTATGTATTCCTGCTTAACATATGCTTTTCCTATATTTCCTGCACAATCCAAATAACCATGTATTAATAACATTTTGGTCTGAAAGAGTAAGTCTTAAGTTTAGAGTGCAAACGTGGTGTTATGCTCCAGTCTAGTTTTGAGAAGTAATAGTGCACAAGCAAACACACAAACACACACACGTCACACACCACATTAGGGTATCTCTTTGTCAGTCTAAGAATCTTTCAAACATAAACCATATAGACTAATCTATAGACATGGATATGAGTATGGAATTTGCTCCTCATATTTGCTCCTACAACAGGCTTTGTTCTTTTAAGATGGCTTTCCGCTAGTGTTTGGAACATGTTAGCTCAGCTTCCAATGTTATACAATAAGCCAGGCCATTCCTGTGCATTTTACATTTTACATTTACTTCTTTATAGACTAACTGACATGTTGGAGATGTGTAACAATGTTTAAAATGCAATGACACTTGTTTTATGTCTAATATAAAATATATGAGACTAGCAAAAATATCTGCTCATAACAATACATGGGCTTCACAGGCTCATGTCAACAGACACACACACACACACACGCACACGCACACAAACAAACAAACAAACCAACTTAGTTCTCCCAATGGATGACGAGCTGTCAAATGTTTTAGACCTCAGAGTCGTTGTTGGGATTTAAACCTCTCAAGTGGAAAATGTCAAAATGGCTTCTTAAGTTATCCATTGAAACTACATTTTATTCTTCACGGTTACAATCAGACTCAGTTGGTCACAGAATTGGGTTTTACATTTAGACTGTTGAATGGTTGGTTGGTTAATTTAGGTTAATCTATAAACAATTCTCATTATTTAGAATAAAGTGCTCAAATGCTATGCATGTAGACCACGTTAGGCTCCAGAACAGCTTAAGGGAAGAGTCAGCTTGCGATAAATAAAAACAAACTTATCTGATATCACACAGGCTGAAGAACAGCACTTTTGCTACCAATACCTCTACCATCATTTGTATTTACTAAAAAAAGTAATTTAGGAACGTTGCTTTGAGACAATACTCCATTGTAAAAAAAATAATCACTATAAAGTCAGTTTTATGTAGTGATGCTCACATCACATTAGTCTGCTATAAGAGATGATCTTGAACTTGAAATGAATGCTCAAATGTACAGTGTCTCCTATATCATACAAGAACAACGGTGACAGTTATCTTCCGCCATCATATTGTATATTCAAATATTAATGTAGAAAATATGTAGGTGTGGCTTTAGTTGGAAGGTGGGAGAGAGAGAGTGGGAGAGAGAGAGAGAGCGAGAGAGAGAGAGAGCGAGAGCTTCGTCCCGAAGTTCTCCCGTTTTCTTTACTTTTGGACGTATTGTTACGTCCAAAACGGCTATGACGTGGTGTATACGGCACATTTAAGTCCACGGTTTTACGCAGAGGTGCTACTTCAACCTACATTACGCAGGATCCAGCAGCACCAGACTGTAAGAGTTCGTATCACATGGGAGCATGCATGAAGTGTTTACTTGTCTCGAGCCGACGAGGATACTGAACAGGACTTTTTTTTTTCACCGAAGGAAGATGGATAGATTGAAGACTTACCACACGAGAAGGGTTACCCACTAGTCCTGCGATGCGCATCTGGGTCGCTGAATCCCAGCTGTGTCTTTTGCCAAACTACGTAATATATAGATGTTATATTCTACAAATGGTTTAGGCCACATGTTATTGTAGCCTGTCCGATGCAGCACTTGAACTTTTTGGGGGGAAGCTCTCGTGACGATTTTCGACTCGGTTGGGGCTGAAACGTCGAATTTGTAAGCGCTTGTTGTGCTCACGCTAAACAGATTGTCTTCAACTACCTATTGAACAGAAATATGCTCTTTTGTACTACACGATGCCGTACTGGGCCGTGATGGGATTTCAGCTATAAGCGTTTGCTGTTCGCACTAAGACATGCAGCTCGCGCGGGCGATGTGCGCGCTAACAGTCGCGGTGTTGGCCCTGCTCCTTCTGCTTTTCCTACAGACCCACACTCAACGAGAAGGTAAAGTACAGTCTTGCTTAAATATTCGGGTTTCTAACTAATATTATATAATATAATATCACAGTATATATCACTGAGTGAGGTGCAATAGACGACTTATTTTAGTTTTGATTTATGATATTCCTTTTAATTATAGGCACTAAAATAGCTACCTCTCCCGACTATAGACAATTTAAGGAATTAAGAAACACTGCCTTAATATTTAATTCTGATCCCACGGTACAAGGGACATGAACAAAAACGTAATAAACTGCTCTATAAGTAGCCATTTTCTCTGTATTAGCCAATAGGACTGCCAACCCTGAGAAGTGTACAGCTACATGCATCTAATGTAAATAATAATTCTGGAAACAGCCTCGCTAATTTTCAGAAATCCCGTTTTATAACCTTTACTGTTTGCCTCTTTGTATGTTAAATACAGCTTACCCTGTGCCACCCTTTCATTTTAATAATGACTTTGTAACCAATTAACATAACAAGTTGTTTCCATAATCTTGATAACATTGATCAGTTGAATATGAACTGGACGACAACTTAGAGTGAATGGCATTTGTGGGTTTAAATTTCTGTGCTGGTTCACTGCCATGGTCGAACCATCACATGTAGGCTTGGTTTGGCCACAGTTTCAATGCATTTATTAAATAAAATAAGAGAATGAATAGGCATACATCTCATGAACTATACCTTTGCATTGTGATATTTGGCATCTGGCATATCTCTTCTTATTTTGCTTGTGCTGAGTGATGATGGGTGGTGGTGTCTTGTATTTGTGAAGTTAATGTGTGTTGAATATTCAAATTTGTGCAGATGATGTTTTGTTTGTTAAGTCGATACTGATGATTATAGGTTATTTTTCTGTAAGGCTATGCCTTGCATGTATGCCAAACATGCTTGTAGGTTGCATACATATTTAAACTCCTCCAGATAAATATGCATATTCAAATGCCCACAAATTCCTTTTGGAACTACACTGTTATAGTATTTAACTTAATTATTTTAAGTATTCATTAAGTAACATTGCATATTAAGGGATATTTTTTAGTGTAGTGGCTTGTGTTCTGTCATGCTGCCCAACCAACAATCTCATGATATACAGTTCATGGGCAGGTGTTCTGGCATTTTCATTTAGATTTTGCTGGTATAACTCATAATTTATTATTCAATCTCTGAGGGCAAACCATTCCAAAAAGGCCCAAAGCAGTCCCACCATGATAAGGATAAGGTTATTTTGCTGAAATGTAGTGTTTTTCTTTCTCTGGATATAACACATCTCATTTAAACCAAAAAGTTATTTTTGGTCTCAAAACAAAATCCTGCTACAAAATATTTTTCCAGTAACCTTCTAGATAGTACATGTGCCACATAAATGGCTGCAAATTATTTTTTAAAACTTTTTCTTGAAACACTGGCATTCACACCATTACTGTTCAGTGTTGTCCTGATGGTCATGAACATTTACGTTAGCATGTAAGAGAGTCATTTAGTTGCAAAACTCTCACACAACGAGGTATAGACTACATAAGATTTCTAAAGTTGTCTTGCGGCATCTGTTAATGACATTAGTAACAAATCCTGTAATTTATGAGGTGGACTCCATGGATTGAACTTGTTCATCCAGCACATCCTGTAGGGGCTCAAACAGATTGAGAGTTATTAGGAAGAAACCTTGAGAAGACCAAGTCTCGACAAGGGACCCAACCGCTTTGGTGGCAGCTTAGAAGTTATATGTACAAATTAAACTATGTTATCTGATTAATCCCAGTTATATACTGCTCACAAAAAATAGGGGGATATTTCAAAATCATGAATTATAATCATAATGAAATGTCCCCTATTTTTTGTGAGAAGTGTAGCTTAATGAGCTAAATAAATATTAACAGTGAGAACGTATTAATTAACTTATAATATACTAATAAAATACAATATAACATGATGAGTAATAAATTATTGATAATGTAATATTATGTATGATAATAAAATTTGAGAATCTAAAATCGATAGCATTTAAGACAATAGTAAAGAAGTCGATAGCTTTGACACACAGGTAAATTTCTCTAAACATGGAAATTCATTTTTTTTGGATAGTTGATGTAAAAGCTTCACAATTTATCACAAAAACACTTTTGACATATCAAGATAATCATCATAATTGGGTTTAATAAATGTTTTCACAGATAAGAGATTTGCCATTTAACTTTGAAGCAAACAGATAGATTGATAGCTCAGTGCACAGAACCCTGCAAAGACATAGAGGTTTAGACCAACTGGCTTGGCATCCATGCCAGTGGCTGGCTAATGAAGGTTACATGCTTCAGTGGGCTGCCAGCACCTTCATTTACATCACCAATTAGTTGCATTAGTAACATTTTCAGAATATTATAGAATACAATACAGAGTTTGTGCAGTTAAGACATGGTTATTAGGAAATATTACAGCATTAAAACATTGTATTTAAAGGGTATTTAAAAATAGTTATTACACTGGCTAGATCTATTGCTCATTTAATTCTTTTGACAAACTAACTAGCAATAACATCTAAATAATTTTAGATTTGTATTTCCTAGTAATAGGCTATTACTATGCTGAAATATTACACATTGGACGGACTCTTAAGAGGAAACTTTTATATAAAGAACTCTATATTTATTCAGTCAGTCCCAGATTGTACTCGGATTATAAATTACACCATCAAAGCTGTAACTTGTGTAATAATTTTGTGGTCATAAGGCCATACTGTGGTCAAATTGTTTATTTTATACATAATAAACGTTCATGAAATCTGTGTGCTCATATGACTACATATTGTTTTCAATGCATCTGGTAGCTAATATCTGTCTGGTGCATTCCTGAAAAGAGTCATGGTCTCCTGATGATAGATTCACTTTTCACTACATCACTTTTTTGACAGGGTGTGAGGGATAGCTTTTGAATTTCAGATCAGCAGAAGCAGCACACTCTCCCACTTGGAGGTGCGTGGTTGGCAGCTCCTTCATCCCTAAAACACTTGGCTGAGGAAAGCACTGAAGTATGCAGGAAATTTAAGCAAGAGGGCTCGGTGAGGTCTGAGATACAACACACAATTCACTGGCACAGAGACTATTTGCGCAAAGCTTACTTATCATCCATCTTGAATTGGGCTGCTAAGCACACCTAAGTGCAATTTCTTGAAAAAAGTTTGCCAAAGAGTGCCAAATACATTTGAAGTGATTTTAGCTTGACAACAAAAATACATTTTCCTTCCGAATTTTACTTTTGGTTTATTTATATTAACCGGTACTTTAAGTAATAAAGTTACTAGACTTTGGACCAGATGGCCCCAGGTTTGAATATTCAATTGAACCCTTCAAATCTGACACTGTTGGGTCTCTGAGCAAGACCATTAATCCACAACTGCACAATTGCTGTAAGCCTGTATCAATTGTAAGTCGCTGTGGATAAGGATGCCAGCTAAATTACATAAATATAAATCAGGAGTAGTGACTGCTATGCTTGTAGCAGCAGCTGGCATGCTTTACACAGGCACAAAGTGCCCCTGTCCAGCTGACAGCAAATGTAGCTAGGTCCTCCCCAACAAACGTAGTTTAGGCTCCAGCGCTTCCAGATAGTTAAATTTATTACTGTTGTACACCTGGGTCCTATGAAGCCTTACAGTCCTGTTATAGGGTTCAGTGCATTATAGAGTCTGCCATTCTGTAGGTAATAAACCACTAAACTCTCACATTTTATATTAAACAATGCATTCTTGCTCATTTCCTCAGCTTAATAAAAACAAAACAGAGGCTGTTACATGGCACACCAAAATCCATTAACTGTTTTTACAAAAATGTCATATGGGAACAACAGATACATGAAAACGTTAGACACAAATATTGGCAGAATTTTATACTCTAACCTCAAATAATCTAGGAACTGAACACAGAACATATAATTTGTTTATTCTTGTTCAGGTCACTTCAACTTGTTGAAAATGTAGCAGCAAGGTTATTAAACCAAAGAGAAGCATAGCATAATTTGATTCTTGGCATTTTTAATGTATGTTTTTAAAGTTCCGAGTGCATCTGTCCTCACTTATTTAATTGACTGATGATTTCTCCGCAACCCTAGATTCCTTAGGTAAATCAGGAAGTTTCTCTTATATTGTCTCTGTTATACCTTGAAGGAAACAGCACATTGCAATAGCTCTGCTGAGTCTCTGGAACAGCTCAACTTAGATGTGCCACTTTTATATCTAATTTTAACTCTAGGCTCAATTACCACTTGCGCCCTTTAGCATTTTTTTTAGCAAGGGGTTGTAGGATTGCTTGTAACTGTACTCTGACTGGCAGTTATTTCCCATTGATTAAACTGCTTCTTTTGTGTGTTTTAAAGGTGCTCTATAATGTAGAGCACTTGGGGAAACACCAATTGCATTATAAATGTCAGTAAAGTAAACTTTACTTGCTTAGGAGTGGGGCTAAGAGAAAGATTTGTTTGTCATTTATTGCATGCCAGGCTTGGTCCAATGAATGCACAAGGAATTAAAGCAGGAGTGCTTGAAGTCTGACTCGGATCATCACAGAGTCATGCTCCACTGGAAGCATGCTGATGAAGCTCTGTGAATGGCTCCATGGATTCCAGCATCTAACTGGCCCCCCTCATTGTGACTTATTTTATTCTGAGATTATAAATGAGTAAAACATCTTTTCCAATATTTGACTCACATTTATTTCATTTATTTTGTCCTTAAGGCTGAAATAAAGAGAGTTTGCACTTGTTTTTGCTAATGTGATGGCTTGGAGGCTGTTGTTAATTAGTATTAGCTGGTTATAGTACGTTGGCACAGTGAAACCTAGGATTACAATCAGATTGAAATGCAAACGGAATTGTTGAGAAGAGATCATCAAGGCATTTGCAGGAGTGATTGAGCAAAAATAGACTTAGGGAGGGCCAAGAAAAACCAAAACTAAATTAACCGTCAGATGCGCAGTGGCCTGGGACACACTGCATGGTTTTCTGGTAAATCTTAATAGCCTTGGATGTTATTGGACTTATAGGTTTGACAGACTGTAATTGGAAAACTAGTGTCATGACAAAAATTAATTGGATGCAAAAGCAGAACAATACTATGCTGGATCCACTGCCTTTGGGGTTCGTTAACAGTTGGTGTGGAGCTTCCTTATTTAATATAGTTCTTGTTTATAATACTGTATAAGAGAGCGTGAAAGAGAGCATGTGCATTTTTCTGCTTTGTGACTGTGGTATCCTAGTGGATAAGATACTGGACTATGGACCAGAAGGTTCAGGGTTCAAGCCCCATCTCTTTCAAGCTGCCACTGTCGGATCCTCGAGCAAGGCCCTTAACCCACAACTGAACTATAAGATGTCACCAAAAGTCACTCTGGATAAGAGCATAAATGCTGTAAATGTAAATGCTATATGTAAACTATTGACCTGGAGTGGAATTTGATCCATGAATCTAATAACGCTCGGGCAGCACTGTGGCTCGGTGGGTAGCACCGCTGCCTCACAACAAGAAGGTCACGGGTTCAATCCCAGGGTGGAGAGATCTGGGTCCTTTCTGTGTGGAGTCTGCATGTCCTCCCCGTGTCTGTTGGGTTTCCTCCCACAGTCCAAAGACATTATATATCGCTTACATGGCCACTGATGCCGATAGCACCGTTAAAAGAAGCCAAATAAATAAAATAAAATAATAACGCTCACTCAAATATGGTGGCATGGGGACAAGAAAAGGAACAGAATTTTAAAATGATAGCGTCAATCAAATGCGACAATTGTTAATTTTTCTGTATAACCAACAAACTAAGGCTGAGGTTAATACTTTGTTTGTAAACTGCTTTCAAACATCAGTTTTCCACCATGTTTATTTTCATGTATTTTCTCTTATCTATGCTTTCTCCTCGTCTTTCACAGAGCTCAGTTTGGCCATTATTATTATTTTTTTATTTTTTATTTGTTTATTAAAACTATGTATTTATTTTAACTATGTACTTAAAAATGTCCTTTCACTTTTCAGTTTTCTAAATGCCTTTTGCTATGTGACACTTTTCCAACTTTTGTCATCTCAGATGGGTTGCCCCTCTGCAAAGGTTCAAAGACATTGTGTGACCTTAAATATTCTGTAGGGCAGGTGTAAGTAATTAACACTAATTATCCTGAAAGACGCTTATGACATGATGTTTCCTTCTTATGTCAAGCCAGCCTGCATTACACCTGTCAGTCACTCCAATGGGTTAGAGTTGCCAGTAAAGCACTAGCTTAAACCATGCACTCAGCCACCTTCTGCTGGATTGTACGTGCTGTAGGGTTTACTAAAACTCCTTTTTAGGTATTATAATGAGAGCGGCTTGTGTTGCAAAAAAAAAAACATTTCTTGGCAGAAGCATTATTCTGCTGATTTAAATGTAGTGATATAATTAAAAGTGCTTTGCATCCCAAAGTGATGTGCTGATGAAAGCATGAGAAGCAAATATAAAATTTTGGCAAAGCATAATTTATTTATCATGTTGTTTTCTTTTTCTTAATTCAGGTCAGCTGGCAGCCGGCACATGTGAAATTGTCACAGTAGACCGAGACAGCAGTCAGCCAAGGACAACCATTGCACGGCAGACGGCCAGGTGTGCTTGCAGGAAAGGCCAGATTGCCGGCACAACTAGAGCCAACCCAGCATGTGTAGATGGTAAGAGGCAAGCAGAATTCCTCCAGGCATTGCTACGACTATATCCAACCCCATGGAGCACACCAGAGCCTCATCTGATCCTGGAGATTATGCTGTCTGCATAGAGGCTGTGTGAAGTATCACGCACAGGATTTTCACTATTACTATGGGTTTCATCACTGTCTCTTTCTGAGGTGGGGCCACCTATGAAGGATTTTTATCAGGTCTGAATATTATAAAGTATACAAATATTGTTTGTTGTAAATGTTTTTGCGCAACCAAACAATTTGAATTCTACTTGTTCTACCATTCTA
>JAUZSV010262538.1:0-12161 GCA_034780495.1 Parotocinclus cesarpintoi
CCGCGAAACAAGCAATAAAAAAAGTCTGGCCTTAACAAAAACAGATCTCCTGTTTGCAAGTTGTCGTCTTTGGAGCAACATCAGTTTTTTTATGCCAAACCCTCTCTGGGCAAACTAGGATAACACACATCTAACAATAAAATCTAATGATGTAGACTGTGATTAGGGGGAGTTTGTGTTTGTATCCGGTTGCACACCATTTTTTAAGGCTTACACTCTATTAAAAGAGCAATTTAAATATTATCAGAGACAATACAGAACGCACATTGTACTACCACCCTAGTACTCAACTACTGACTATATTCTTCCAATAAGTAAGTCCATAAGTTCCAGTGTTCCCAGGACCCAACTACCAGCACTACCAAGCTGCCAGTGTTGGGCCCTTGAGCAATGTCACCTTCTCCAAAATAAACTTTATTGTTCTGTTTAAAGTAAACATATGCATTACATTTAAGACAATGTTTGGAACTAAGAATTTAAGACAACAACATGAGTTGTAAAAAAGGAAACATTGAAAAAAAAAAAAAAGGAAAATCTCTTCCCTTCAAGAACAATCTATACAGGAACAGGGAACTGAAAATACATTTTGTTTTTTACAGCACTCTGCATAACCAAACAGACCATGGTAAAAAATAACCTGACATGTTCTTTCTGTAAATTCCTTCAGAATAATTTTTGGTTTAAAGAGAGGGTAATTTTTCTTTACCTGTGGCTCACCATGACTATGCGAGCTAAATATTACATTTTGGGCATAACATTAAATAAATAATTCAAACATTAGGGAATATTTTTAAATCAATATGAAGTGCAATTAGATGCAAACACAATTATCACCTAATTAAATATACTCACCATAATTGACAAATAAATTATTTAAAAATCCTACAATGTGATTTCATTGATTTTTTTCTCATTTTGTCTCTGCTGAAGTGTACCTATGATGAAAATTACAGACCTCTCTCATCTTTCTAAGTAGGAGAACTTGCACAATCAGTGGCTGACCAAATATTTTTGCCCCACTGTTGGATAAATCTGGAAAGCAACATTGGCTGCAGGACTAGGACCATTTATAAAATTGTAAATTACTTTCGGGTAAGACTAAAAGAAATGTAATAGGAAACAAAGACAACCAGGACACGAACGGGACATTCACCCATGGAGGATGGGTCCCTTTTTGAGTCTTGGTCCTCCCAAGGTTTCTTCCTTCTACATTCAGGGAGTTTTTCCTTTCCACTGTCACCCTAAGCTAGCTCAGTTTGGGATTGCTGCTTTGAGACAATGCACCATTGTAAAAAGCTCTATATAAATAAATTTGAATTTACTGAACATGGGTTTCCGGGTAGCATTTCAGAAACAGCACTGCAGCTCCATCTACTGAGCGGGCTTCATGACATAGGACCTGTCTCAAAACCTAGCCATCTGCCTTTATAGGTATGGATGTCCATCCTCATAAGACAGATTTCTGAGATGTTATGTCTAGTTAGAGAGCCGATGTCGACTTACATCCGCTGCTAGCATCGAATAAGCCCAAAATGCTGTATGTTTTGTGTGGCTTATGTCAAGTTAACAAATAAAAGTAAATGGGACTGCCGTAGTGGGCAAAAAAGCTTTTTTACTGTCATAAATGTTCCCAAAGTAAGGTAGGCAGCATGTTTAAGCATTTCAGTACGGTCTAAAATTTGGGTCAGGGTTCTTGTCAGGAGTGCCATATAATGACCTAAAATGAACTATGTTGTGTAGGCAGCACACTAAGCTTTGACGCTGCAATTTCCTTTGGGATTAGTAAAGTTTTTTTTATCTTAACTTTCCTTTGAAATAGACCCACTATCTGAAAAGAGCACAGCAGGGATTTAGATGGTGTACAAGCACTGATTGTCCAATGTAGAAATGTTGTTAGTGAAAAGCAGACAGTTTTTATCAACTAAGAGACTTTATGACACACGAAATATTAATGAAACAAAACACCTGGATGCTGTGTAGGTGTCTAAAAACCCACAAACTGTGACATTAGACAGCCCAGACATTTTAGTGGACTGCTTAGTTCTAAAAAAATGCGATTCACCATCCATTTAGATTTGGCTACCAATCCTGCATCACAAGGACCTCATTAAATTGATCCCACCCATGGCTTGAGAGCTTTTTGAATCTGTTAAAGCTTAGAGTTGAGCAATGGAAATACTCTGTTCAGTACATTGGTATGTAAGAGGTATGTAAGGTATGGTACATATGTATGAAATCTAAACTTATCTCTAGAGACTTAACAAAGTTACAATAAATAGACAACGTGACATTCATATCATACAATTACATTTAAAATGTACATAAACATATCCGTATTTACACTGCTAGTCCTTAATTAGACCGTCATGTGCATAAAGTCCAGTCTGCAATGAATAACAGCAAAGTTATTTAAGACAAGTCTGTTCACTTTACTGTCACCTTGATAACACCACTGGGCAGTTATTTCCAGTTATTATGGCAGCCACCCTTTTGTATACAATTACAAATATAGGGAATGATTCTTTGTAATTATAATTTACAAAGAAGCATTTCTGATGACATACAGGGTCTGAACATCATCCAGCGTTGAAAGTTTAAAGTACGATTAAAGTGTCACCTACATTCAGTCTGAAATCTGGCAGCTTAGCCGGGTAGAACATCATCGGCAAAACATTTGTGACATTTTAAGCGGGCGAGAGGTCAGACTGTTTATATATACATATATGTATGGCAAAGTGTAGAATTTTACAGATGGTCGTTAAATGGTGCTTATCTGTAATGCAGTGTGTGTTCAGTATAATGGGAATATGCAATCGTGGCCAAAGGTTTTGAGAATGGAACAAACTTTGGTTTTCACATAGGTTGCTGCATCAGTTTTTACGGTAGACTGTTAAGCAGAATTACATGAATTGCAGATAATTCCAAAGTCATTCCCTGCCATGCATATGACCTCATCACAAAAATTACTGGTTTCAGCAACTCCAATTCAATCCTACATAATGGACTGCTAACATCATTTCAGTGATTATTTTAGGTTAATGAGGACAAGACAGGTGATATCACTCTGTCATGCTGATTAGAATAGCAGACTAGTTACTTTAAAAGGGTTTTGGTTGCTTTTAAATTTACTTCTGTTAACCATGGTTATCTCATAGGAAACATATGCAGTCAACATTGCATTGCATCATTGATTTCACAAGCAAGGGTATCACTGCCTGTAAGATATCACCATGATCGACTATTTATCGAATTATTATTAACTTCAATGAGAGTGATTCAATTACAGTAAAAAAGAAGAGCCCAAGAAAGTCAAGCAAGTGTCAGGACCATCTACTAAAAAGAATGCAGCTATGAGATTGACTCCCCACCAGTGCAGAGCTTGCTCAGGAATGGTAGAGGGCAGGTGTGAGTGCATCTGAACCGACAGTGAGGCAAAGGCTTTTGGAAGATGACTTGGTGTTAAGAAGGGCAGCAAAAGAAGCCACTTCTCTCCAAGAAAAACATCAAGGACAGACTGACATTGTGCAGGAAGTGTAGGGATTGGACTGCAGAGGACTGGGGTAAAGCTATTTTTGGAACATCTGGAAAAATGATTGTCGAAAGAAGAAAAGGTGAATGCTACCATGAGTCTTGTGGCATGCCAACAGTAAAGAATTCTGAGACCATTCATGTTTTCTCATTCAGGGGACACTGGGTTTGCTCAAAATTTTGCCCACAAACACTGCCATAAATGAGGACTGGTATCAAAACATCCTCCAATAGCAACTTCTTTCAGCGATCCAGTGTGATCAATTCCAAGCACTGAGATTTAAAGAAGATTAATAGGTCTTTGCTTAAACTGTATTTTTCAATTAAATGTAAAAAAAAAAAAGTATTGAATGCTTATAATTGTACTTCTTTATACCGTATAAACGGCTGACAAAAGGTTTTAAAGAAACTAAAGCAGCAGACTTTATGAAAACCAAAATTTGTGTAGTTCTCAAAACTTTTGGCCACAAATGAATTTAAATTAAACCTTTTATAAACAGTCCCTATTATATACAGCCGCTATAGTTACGTTGTATGTTTTTCTGTGTGTATGTGATGAACGCATTTGTGTGATTGTGCGTATGTGTGCTGGAGCAGTCCGGATGGTAGCTACACTGAGGAACAAAGCTCTGAAGTCCAGACAAAAGCTCAGACAGATCCTTTGATGACAGACTTTGATGAGTTTGATGATGCAGAGGACGACATAATGCCCACCATCGGAACTTGCAAAGCGCTATACCCGTTTGAAGGTACAAGATACTATACACTCTGTATACCCACTCTGCCTGTTTTGTTACATCTTCTTTTCTTATCCGCTTGGCCTAGTCAGTAAAAACAAAAAAGAATTGCAGAAAAACAGATGCAAGCATAAGCATGTTCTAGCACAGGGCCAGCAGGGATCGCTGATTGGTCTCGCACACATGGCTAATCGCACCTGTATTTGTCACCCACAGCAGGAACTCAAACCCCTAGCTCTTCCTGGATGTCCACTTTATTTCTCTTATTAGGTCTCCTTTTCTGACATATAAATTTTGCTCTGTCCTCTTTTTGTTTTTTTTCATTTTTTGTTTGCAATTTCTCTAATCTCTTGCCTCTCTATAGGTAGTAACGAGGGCACGCTAGCATTAGCGGAGGGAGAGGTGCTCTTTGTGATCGAGGAGGATAAAGGTGATGGCTGGACACGTGTCCGGAGAAATGAGGAAGAAGAAGGCTATGTTCCCACAACGTACGTTGAGGTCTTCCTCGACTCCAACACCAAAGGTGTGTACACCTGCAGAAAACTGTAAAGTATAATGTTCTGATATAGATTAAGAATAAATAGGGGGTAATAATGCATATGCTAAACATCTGTGCTCAATGAAAGGGGAATAAAAAGACACAAAAAATATCCCCATGGGGTGCAGCAGGTTCATTCACTATCCCACCACCTTGTAGACTTATGTCAGAGTTTTTGGCAGTACCGCCAGCTTGGCCAAACACTGTACACAGACAATGCAGGGTTATAATTTTGCAACTTCCCATCACCTGTTCTAGGTTCTGGCAAAGATGCCAGATGAACATGGGGAGTGTTTCTCAATGCGGATTCGTTCTTCCCATAGTCTGTCAGTCGGTGAAAAGAAGTGGTTGGTGGCCACGACATTTACGGAGTCGCTTGCTGGCCTATTGCCCTTCTCCCTTGTTGTGTATGCAGTTGGTGACATACAAGTGATTAACTATGCAGATTAAGAGTTTTAAGAGAAAAAGATGGAGAAACTTAATTTAAAAAACACGCACAATCATTAAAAGTTGTAAAAATAAATAGTTAGTTTTAATTTTTAAACCATGTTTAATGAAGAAAATTAACCTCCTTCTGCTGGATTATAACTTATCAACCTTTAGATGTACAGTACTATATAAAGGTCATAGGTCACCATTATGTTATTAGATTTTTTGTTTGCATTGGTATCATGACCTTTTAGAACATATTGTCAATGGTTGGACGATTTCAAACCTGGGTTTGTCACTCCATAATACTCTTTTCCAATGATGCTCATTCCAGTCTCTGTGAGCGTTTTTATATCTTTGACTTTTTACCCTGTTTCTGCTCCAATAACTGGTTTCTTGGTCACTACCATTCTAAAAAGGCCATTTCTCATCAAGATTACTTGGACTTTGGAAAGGGTCAACTTGGCATCCTGGTTTAGCTGCCAGGTCACACTAAGTACCTGCCACTGTAGCACACAGAAGCTGTTTCTTTTGATTTTTTTGTCAGTTTTTTAATACTGCATACAAAGTTGTTGTTTTTTTTATTTTATTTTCTGACTGTATTCTGATAAAGAGACTGATAAATAATTATATATGGTAATATTAACATTGCTAAAACAATTGGTATATCTAATCTAATGGTGGTCTACGACTTTTGCACAGTACTGTATATGTGCCAGAATGCTGTAGCTCATGGTTAAGGTCCAGCCTAGTAGCCAGACATTTACAACTCCAAGGACTGTCAAAGAGAGAGGGTTTTACCCTTCGTCACAATTTTAAGCATTCCGCTGTTTTGAAGCTTGGGTTGTACTGTTTTGGTTAATAGTGAAAACTAGATAAATAGATTAATATGTGTTTTCAGAGCTAAAAAGGCTCCTTTATCTACAATTAGAACATTGTTTTTTACAGGCCTTTATGTGTGGCATTAAGGTGAAGTGAACAAGGTGAGAATGTGTATGTGCACGATTTTATATGTTCAGAGGACGAAAGGCATTTTGATGTTTGACATTCAGTTGGCTCAAATGATACATACCAAAAGCAGATATGGTAGTGGCCACACATTAAATCAGGGACATGAAAGTAACAAACTAAATACATTTCATTATCCTCACCAGCACGTCCATATATATATATATATATATATATATATCATATCGCTATTTACAACACTTTTGTGTGCTGTTTTATTCTACAGTACTAAATCTACCCACAGCATGGTTTTGGAAATAAACCAGAGTAGCTAAATGCAACCCACAGAAATAATGGGAGAATATACCAAACTACACATACTGGGTGAGAAAAAACAAGAGTTTAGGATTGAATCAATAATGTGTGAGGGCCTACTGTAAGGTCTCCACAACTTAACTTATCATACCGCTCATGAAATTAAGGAAATATCCCCTAATTTTGTGAGCAGTGTATATATTAAATTATTAAATTACAATACTTGATGACAGCCGTTGCTTTCTAGGTCACTGCAAGCCTTAACTAAATCTTTTTCTTTAGAGAAAAGATCAACTCCATTTTTCAGCTTAAAAGTCGCCAGTGGATTATTTACATGATACATGATGATGGTTGTGCATGGCCTAAATTCAGTCAAAATCAGGGATGTCTCCCTAACCCAACCCCTCGGCGGGACATTTTTTAAAGGTCCCAGGAGATATTTGATTAAAAAATTTGGTAAACACTAGGTGTTAATGATGCCCATCATACTTGTTTTAGGGTTAAAAAGAGTTTATCTAGACAAAATAAATACAAAAAAAAAAATGCGAATGCGAAAGATTTAATGTACATTACCAAAATACAAATATTTTGAGAGCAAATTGCAGTGTCTGTGTGTTAAGACCCATGTATTGTGTACATTTAATTGAATCAAGTATTAATGTAAATGTTATTATTATTATTATTATAATTGTAGAGTACATTTTTGTTTATGAGAATACTGCTCATGCATGTTAATGATGAGGAAGTGTTTTGAATGCTAGTTTGTAAACCAAATGGTTTCTCTCTATGTATTTCAGACACAGCCTCTTCAGCGTGCTGTTTGCAATAAATGCTTAATGTATCTACCTAATTATCTACTTTAATCAGTCTAAGCAATCTATTTATCTAATTTAACAAGTCATTTACAACATAATTGCCACACTGAATATGTGTAATTTGACAAAACTAACAAAGGCAAAAAGGTTAAAGCTATATTTATCGAGAGAGAAGAGCCGAACACTATCCAAGAGCCGCTGTAATCTCTTTAGACATTATGAAGCTTCCATTAAAAAAAAAGTGTTTGCTATCATTTTTGGAGAAAGTGGTAAAAGTGGAAAACTGGATCTCTACTAATAAGCAACTTTATGTTTAGTATCTATGCACACCATTTCCAAACAGTGTTTGTTTTATTACTGTTAAAATATTATACATAATAATTACAACACTTCTGTCATACACTAGGGTTTGGCATGCATACTAAAATTCATTTCTGTGATCCAGGCCTGAGCATGCATGAGATTCTAAAATAAAGCCATAACACGTTTTTGTGTGTGTTCAAACCTGTATCTCACTAAAACTAAAAGTGTTGTATTAATTATTGTGTACAACCCTTAAGTTTGAGTGGACAATAGATATATAAGGGCTGAAACAACATGACATGTTTATTTAATATTACGGCAAACAAAATAAATGAGGAAGGAGTATATTCACAATGTTTTTTTAAACCTAATTAATAAAATACAAAATAAATCAGAAAACAGTGACTTGCGAACTCTCATCTGCCTATATTTAATTTAAATATTTATATTAAATAAATATTTAACAGTACAAAGAAATTATTCTTTATTGGTTTCCTGTGTGTATATTATAACTCTGAATTTGATCTCTGCCAGCCTGTAAGTCTGGGAAGATTGTGGACTGTTCTGCAAACGCCTTCAAAAAGCGAATTGGGTACAAATGGAGCATCCAATAAAATTGAGTTGTTTGTAAGCAAGGATACAGTTTCTATTACTTTCTCAAGAACTGTGATAAAATAGTCCCACCATTCACAAATATAGTTTCTTAATGTACAATAACACATCATTTCCAGACTCCACCCTCTGCTCTATAATATTATTAAATAATTTAGGGAAGTTTTCTGATTGAGGCATGTTTAAATGTCCAAGCCTTAATACTACAAATAATTACAGTTTAGCAAGTGAAGACATTTTTGATATTTTCAAGTTTGTTCAAACTTTTTGCAGCTTGGGGTTGTTTTGCAGAATGTTAACTTTGAGTAGAAAAAGCACCAATTGATTTTTGTTTGTCTTTTTATAACACTGGCTTTGGTTTATTTCTGAAATGTGTCTCTATAGATTCCTAACAGGCAGCAGAGGACATAAGGCAAGTCACAACACATGCAAGAAAACACTCTTAACCAAAAGAGAGAAGTGATGATGATGCTGGTGATGATGATGGACAAACAAAGGAAAGAGAAGCGTAGTGATCTGAATGTGCCTCTACCATGGAAAGTATTCAAACCATGCCTGTGCAACCTGTCAGAGATAGAATTATTCCACCCTAAACACATTGGCTATGTCTATTTTTCCTATCGAGATGAGTTTTTCCTATGTGTGTAAATGTTGCTTTTTTGCTATGCAGCTTACCAGCACCCAGAACGCCCATCACGTGTGGCATAAGGTTACATTTTGATACTGAGCTATATAGCACTGATTACACATGGGACAAATAAAAATGGGAAGTGGAGTGCGCCGATAATAATAAGTCTTTTTGTCTGCCAGTTTTCCCCTTTAACTGGGTTTACTTTTGCAAATATTGCACATGTAGCAGGGGTGAGAGTGTCCCACAAGTGCTACAGCATCTGTACGATGGCAAGAACAGGCCTGTGCTATGTATTTGCTAAGCATGTAGGGGATTTGTTTTTTATAATCAGGCTCTGCAGGGAAATTTAAAAAAACATCTATTGGCTCATTTACAGTAATTCGTTTTGCTATATTAAAGGAATACATTTATTAGGGTTAGTTTAACAAGCCTTTTCCAGAGTATTTTTGATAATTTGACTCACTGTATTTGTGTTGCTTCATTTGCGAGTCTGTTGCTCTAAGAAAACACAGTTCTCTTGTTCTAATCACCTGAAATGTTACGTCATTACATGACATGCATCTTGTTAACAGTGGAAACTTTGTGGTCTTATCCTATGGATTTATCAAAGCTATTCTTCACTGTCTGTATTTTTGATTTAATGATAATAATAATGTAAGATTTCTTGTGGCCCTTCAGATTAAAGTAAATGTGATTGTGTTGGGTCAGGGGCTGTATACCACTTCGTCACAGACACAGGGCTGATGCTGGTCTGGTTCTGCACAACTATACAGCTGTATTTTCACCAGTTTGAGTGCTAAATCATAAATACAACCATCAAAACAACCACAGTGCAGCACAACCTTTATTTAAATTACATTTTTACTTGAAGTTATTTACTATCTATTTATAGCACAACTTCATAGATAATCACATGCATTTAAAGAGATGCAGCACTGTGCAAAAGGCCACCATTACGTTCAATATCCCATTGTTTTACTAATGGTATTATGACCACGTATGGATATTTCTCAGTAGCATTTGGCAGCTTCATCAGAATGCCAAGTTGACCCTCCTGGGGTAAAAAGAGCTAAATCACGAATTATGTTTTTAGAGGGGTTGCAGCCAAGGATCCACTTTTTCTGAAAGGTAAAAGTAAAATGCTAAGATATGCTAAAGCTTACACAGATTGGAATGAGGATCAGGGTCTATCTGGCAGCACAGGGCGCAAGGTGGGAACAAACACTACATTTTTTTAGGGGACTTTGAGACACGAGGCTTAAATGCAATGGCTTGTTGGTCTAGGGGTAAGACTCTCGCTTTGGGCGCGAGAGGTCCTGGGTTCAAATCCTGGACAAGCCCACTTTCTATGTCCTTGCTCTGCACTCTGTGATACAAAGACTTTGGTAGCCTAGCAGTTAAGGTACTGGTCTCTGGGCCTAATGGTCCAGGGTTTGCCAAGCTGCCACAGTTGGGTCCTTAAGTAATACCCTTAACCCACCATGGGTTGGTTTGTAAGACTGCATGAGTTGTAAGTCGCTCTGGATAAGGGCATCTAATGCCATAAATGTAATGTAAATGTAAAATCCCACAAAGACGCTAGGAGAACATACAAACTCCACACAGGCAATATCCATGCTGGAAGACAAACACAGTCAGTAGATATGTGGATGACTACATTTCCTTTTTCATGGTCATACATAATTTTAACATCATTTAACACAAACTCGTCATACGCTACCTATTTTCTGGTACACACCTACACACTTACATACAGAGTCAGTCTGCGTGTCTCTCCCTTACTTTGTCTGTCTATCCATCAATAGTCTGTAATTAATTCACTCCCCACTGTGACTCCATGGCTAAAAAGCTACAATTTCTTGATACTGAAGCAGAGCATTGTGTTGAAGCGGTGGAAAGTGTGTGTTCATGCGTCATATTCCATCCTGTCCTTGAAAGCAGAAGCTTTCTGACAGGTAATTACAAAGGCAAGGTACATATTTCTGTATGAAGGCTTTGGGCTCTGTGCCAGAGTGTAGATTACGAGCTGATCTAGTACAAGCCGATCTGGCTGCAAGCTTCACACATACACAACCTTAAAGTAATTTCAGATGAAATGTCTTCAATAAAGATAAGGTGTTCATAACCGACAGCTTACGATTCAAACGATTGATTTGGGTTGCCCGAGACACTAACGGCTCAATCACACAAACACACACAGCGTACTTTTCTTTGTTAAATGGGTGACAGGAAGTTTGGGTGAACTCGTTGTCATGGCTGGTAGAAATGGGAGGCAATGCTCACACTGAACAGTAGCAGCATATGGCAGCTTCATTAGTAGGGCAAGTTGACCCTTCTACATTGGATTGTTTTAGAATAATGATTAAGGTAGTGGGCTATGGTTCAAATGGTCCATGGTTCAAATCCTACCTCAGCCACTATCAGTTCCCTGAGCAAGGCCCTTAACGCACAATTGCTTAGATTATAATACTGTAGTAACTTTAAGTCACACTGGGTATGAGTGTATGCCAAATGAAAGAAATCTTCTACAGTCCAAGGACCTTGATCTGGAATTGTCTTTTGAAAGGGTAGCAAGCAAGGGGCCACTTTTGTTCTAAAGGGGACAGGGTGAAAAGGCTGTGTGCTATGTACTAAAATTCACAAAAATGGAATTAAAATCAATATAAAAGTATTATGGAGTGACGGTTCCAAGTTTGAATTTTTTTGGTCCAGTTCTTGACAATATGCTATTTATGCTCATTATACCATTGCTAAAACAACAAATGTAATGGCAGCCTGACACTTTTGCACTGTTACTGATTCACACAAAAAATAATATATGAGTGTGACTGGGCATTCTCAGGGGCCAACAATAAAGGAAGACAAAAGGAAGAAGTGTTTGTGACTAGGAAGACATGAATAATGAGTCGGTCCTGTTATTTGCACTTCAGCTGCGATGTCACACCACTGAATTATAAGCCACTCTAGGATGTATTGTGATGAGTGAATCACAAGCTTTGATCTTTTCGTGCATTGCTCAGGAGAGACAAGGGCAAGACTTCAGTACAGTGGAATTCACACAATGGGAAAGTATGAAACCGTTTCTTTATTTTACAAAGCTGCGTCACCGAAAGATGAAAGCAGCTTCTCTGTCCTGGCAACACAATAAACCTTCAGTGATGCAACCATTTCTCTTTTTTTAACAATGCTTTTATTAAGCTGTTCTTAATGCTCTATTCAAATGGAAATAAAACCTAATCTTTTTTTCCACCATTCAATCTCTTTCAACAATAAGACTAAATAAAGGCAGGAGAGGAATTTTGCAG
>JAUZSV010262639.1:0-12160 GCA_034780495.1 Parotocinclus cesarpintoi
CACACACACACACACACACACACACACACACACACACACACACACACACACACACACACACACACACACCTCTGAGAACCGAAGCACAGCCCCCTCACTCCACCTTAATCATCTCTGTCATACTTCACTAAATCTGATGGCGGTTACAGTTCAATGGCCTTCCTGATAAGAAGGCTCAGAAGTCTGATTTTGTCCACTCAAGTATATGGCTTCAATTACAGCCATTCAAATCCATCTGTATTTCACAATTCCCCCTGGAAAAATCTCTCAATTCCTTCGACCAAGGCCTTGAACCTGTGATGGAAGGGTGTAATGTCTAAAGCTAATGACTTGGGAAAAGGGCGTATTTCATATAAACCTAAGAATAAAGAATTCAACACTTACAGCTCTCACATATACCCCTGCATTACACCCCATATACACCACCATTACTATCAGTTACATGAAATCAGCATCTAGGACGGCTCAGTACTAAAGAGCTTAGTAATTTGTCATATGGTACTGAAATTGGATGCCAGCTTTTCCAACAAGTCAGTTGCCAGTACAAAATATAGGACTAATAGCACAAATAACAGGAACCCATCCATTCATTCATTTACTTATCCAATTAATTATAGGCAGAGGCATGGGAAAGGCTGCCTGGAGAGTGGCACAAGGCAGGAACAACTCTGAACAGGGCCAATCCCTCAAAGGTACGCTTTGGAAACACCAGTTTTCTTAGATAAATTGAGGTAGCCGGAGTAACTGGAGTATTCCGCGGTTAGACTATAGGGATGTAACTCAGTGCGAGAGTGCATGCTTTGCAGACATGAGGTCCTGGGATCAATCCTCAGCATCTCCAACAGTCTTACTGTTAGGTCTGTGCTGAATGTTTGGACTGTGGTGGCCTAGTGGTTAAGGTACTAGACTATGGACCAGAAGTTCCAGGGTTCAAATCCCACCTCTGCCACAGTTGGGTCCCTGAGCAAGGCCCCTAACCCACAATTGCTTGGACTGTAAGATTATATTAATGTAAGTCGCTCTGGATAAGGGCATCTGCTAAATAACATAAATGTAAATTTAGACTTGAAATCGACCTTTTGGAGCTGTGAGGCGGCAGTGCTAACCACTGCACCACAGTAAATGTCGGATACAGGTCACATTAGAAAGACAGTGTGAACACCCTAAAAACTAATTTTAATTTAAGTAAATTTAATTTGGGCCACTTTGCCACTTGTGGGTGTGTAGCCTAACAGAATCATGGGTTACCCGTTTAAGCCTGGTTCCTGTTTGGTCCTTAAGGAGTCTTTCCTTGCTGTTGACTTTGGCTGTTTGTTTGGGTTCTACAAGTATCTCATGTTAAATCACATTTGTGACAATGCCTTCTATTAAATCACACCCAAAAGTATTAAAATATTATAACTCAGAGTTCATATCACAGCAAATAAATGCAATTTGATAATACAGATTCAAGTCTGTACTAGGTTACTGTATTGTATTTCTCTCACTTTCTCATATGATAACTTGCAAGCTCATTTCATTACTGACCGACTGCTTGAGCAGCACTTCTCTCATCTCTATGCTGTCAAACACCATCATGTCAGCCTTTTCACACTGTGTGTGTGACTGTGTGTATGTGTGTGTGTGTGTTGTAATGGCTTTTCCAATCCAATCCTCTGTACCAGGCCAAGTTCTGAGGTAAACTAATTACTGCTCCTTTCGTGTTACTTTCAAGGTGTGAAATATTAATTCAGTTTCAGAAGAATGAAGCTTTAATGTTATTATTTTCCCACTGTTTCATCATTTCATCTAGGGAAAGCACTGAAATATTATGTACATGCACATCGGCGAGGAGAGATTCAAGGTTCTCCTAAATACTCTCTGTTCATTTTATTTGTCACACCATACAAGAGTAAAAGAGTCTCAATATAATATTTATTTCTCATGTGGCTGGAGCTAAAAACATGACGTTGCTTCCCACCAAACATGAAATCACACCAATCACTGAAAATTAGGCGGCTCATTAATGATCTTTTCATCACTGCCAAGCTGTGACTCAGTGGAGGAAGGAGAAAAAAAATGAAGAGACAGAAATGAAACAGAGGAATCCTGTCTATGCGTGCTAGGTATTCTCTCATTTCTCCCATACTAGAGCTGTTGCTTTCCTATCCACACTTTGCATTACCTCAGAACACTTCAGAGCCCCTAATGACCCCAGGCTAATTGGGTAACGCCACAGACGCTAGAGCTAATCACACCAGTTTATGAATACATTAGCTCACTGGGAAAGGAGAACAGTCAACAAGAGACTCAGCTTTTGGATCTTTAATGGTAGTAGTTAGCTCAGTAATGCGAGAGCAGCAAGCATCCATGTAGTGGACAGATTGGCTCAGTGCTTAAGAAACTGGAGTGCTAATTGGAATGTTTCAAGTTTAAATGCTGTCCAAGCTCCCACCATTGGACCCTTGAGCAAAACCTTTAACGTTAACTGCTTTGCTCTGAATGAGGGTGTCTGCTTAAAGCTATAAATACAAGGTTATAAAGGTTAGTGTATTAATGACTCAGCACTTTCTGGATAATTGACAAGAAGATTGAAGTGTCAGCACTTACACTCGAAAACCCACGTAATCACCAGGTTACCTTTACCCATAATTTGCGTCACTCACATATGCAAACTTCAATCGGGCTTCTAAACACACACCCCAGTTCACACGTGCACTTAAGTCGTACATGCCATACAACAAATTCTATAGACAAAAGATTTGGTGGTTTGTGTGTATGAATTGTGCATGATGCACTCAACTTAAGTGCAAATAATACTGCTACAAAGTGACATAGTAGCAGTGTAATGACTTCTAGTGCAATATTAATGTTAGATGTGCAGTTTTTACCATATTTTCAACACTAATAACCAAATGAAATAGTCAAACGAATCCTACCTTTTATCACTTATGCAAGTCAATATGCTTTTCATTCACACATTACTGGTAGCAGCTATATACTTTAGGATATTTTTCTTTTTATTCATGTGTTAAGAATCTTTAGTTTTGATCACTTTTATAGCAGAATTAAAACATAACATACAGGTATTTCACAAATGCATGCGATTTTCAGATGTGCTAACAATCTAAAATATTTGACTAATAACCTTGCAGTTACTTAATATGTTACTATTAGGATACTAAATCAGTTGCTGCCAGAAATTAGATTTTTCAGTCAGGGCAAATAACTTTTAATCTATACTTTTTAACCATTTTAAAATGTCTACATACACTGCTCATAAAAATGAGGGGATATTTCAAAATGATTATGAAGCAAAATGTGAATGAAAAGTTAAAAAGTTGTTTGTTTACCCACATGAGAACTCAATTAAAATAACTGAGTCATAAGAGACATATTCATGGGGTGAACAGAAGCATGCCAAACTGCACGAGAGTGCCCTACATTGACTAAAGAGTAGAGATTGGGTGACCTAGAGTAGGACCCAAGACTGATCCTGTCTATGCCCCATCACTGTCAGTGTGTTTTGAGATTAATTTTAAAATCTCAGAGCAGTGCAGTTTATTTTATATAGCCTTTTCTAATGACTTTATTCTTTCACGAACAAAGGCATGAATCTTTTGAACATTAGTGTAAAATATGTAAGAAGTGGACACCACTTCTTATTACTAATACTCACTCATATTAACACATCCATAATATACAGCAGGCATTTCTGGATTCTCCCTAGACTAACAGTGACTGTAGAATGGGTTGTTCTGATTGATTACCCAATGACTTAATATGGCACGTTTATAGGTGTCTGCTTTCAACAAGTCATTTCATCATCTTCTTTCCCTGCTGTCCTTAAAAATGTACACAGATAGTTAGTTTGCCAAGTTTTGACTGAGAACATGGCTGGTTTGCACACAACCTTTTTCATTCCTTTTACTTGAAATGCCAAAAGTGAGCAAGGTCTTATTGTCATCATCAGAAACCGACCTCACAGTCATGTTCCAAAATCAAGTGGAAAGCCCTTTCAGAAGTACAAAGTCTGCTTTAGCAGCAATACAGTATATAATATAATATGCCGCTACTGACCATAGTGTACATTAACAACACACTATAGATATACTGCTATTTTTTATATATTCCAATTTCAATAATTCTAATCATTTAATACATTCTCTAATCAACCCTGCAAATAGGTCCCATATTACAGCCCAACAGTTCATTTTCAATTGCATGCACTAATTGAAGTCACAACCAAGCTAAAGTAGATAGGAGGAGTAGCCTACTATAGTTTAGCACACCAGAGTGCCATGTGATGAGTGAGAATGATTCAGGATATTTATCACTGATTTTTAGGCCTACATTAAGGTTTAAAAGATGCCGGGCTCTTCCTTACGTTCTGTTCACAGAGCAGCTTGAGGTCATCCCTCTGAGGGGAGTTACTCAGCTCCCACTCTTCATCCATGATATCCATCTGGTTGATGGCATTCATGTTGGGTCGAACACCTTCTGCCATGGCATTAGGATCCACAGTCAGCTCCTTCACTCTGCAAAAACAAGGAGAGTGAGCGATCACATCTGCACTGGCTTATATACCAAAGATGAAGAACATAATGTATAGAAAAAGGGATATGTTCAGATTGTTCAGACCATTTCACTGATGCACGTTTGGCGCCGTCTAATATTGCACATGCTCGCTCATACACCTCTTTCGATCACCCATGAGCGCTGATCACCGATACCAATCACATACCGGGTGCTTCTTTTTATTCTCTGCAGTGAGCTTTGAAAACTCACCATACTCTACCAAAGTGTTTGTTCTTTAAATTACGTATTAAATGAGTTGTGTTGAAGCATTTTAATGGGCTTCCACCGCAAGTTACTTTTTTGTTTCACGTGCTGCAGGATGCGAACTTTACATCACTCTCACAGACCGTGTAAAAGTTTCACACGGCCTGGAAATCGCCCAATAATGATTGGTGGCCAGTTGATCGGAAAACCCTAGTTTATATTTATAATAAGAGATGCATGGACCTAAATAGTCACAACCACATCTTTAGAATTCTAGTTCTTCACAGTGAGTGGTTGCTGTTTCTAATGTGCACGACGAAATTAAAAACAACTCCGAAAACACTCAGAACAATGACTTTACTAAGACATGAATATATGGAATTTACCTAAGCTAAAGCTAGCTGCAGAGCCAGACAAACCAGTAGCTGCTGCCATCTTTCTTTGAAGAGGTTTCCAACAAATTGGAACAAAAATTATATACATTGTAGCATTTATAATTCTTATAGAGGAAAAAATGAGCCAATCATATGTTTAATAAAAAGAAATAGGAATCTGCCAAGAAAATTGTAATCAAAACATCCCTACCTATAATATTAAAGAGTAATAGACAAATTTATGTTTATTTATTTGACAGGCGCTTATCTCTCACAAAGAAAGCATATTTAATCAGTTCATCTCATGCTAATGAGCTACTGTATGTAACGTTTATTGCTTACGGTGCCATTACTAAGGAGATCAGCAACCAGTGTTTTTTGTCCCATTTCAATTTCATCAGAATTTTTTCACCAAATAATGTCCAAAGATTCATTCATTACAACTGGTTTACACCAGGGATTTCAACTAGAGCTGCACCAACTACTTGGCCACCAAATTCACAGAAAAATGGCCAAGATTTTTAACCAGGAATGGATAAATTGTTCTAAAAATGATAACATTAAAAAGCAATGGTAATAATGAAGATTTTAAAAACGCTGTTTCGTTTGCTTCCTGTGCCGGTCAGTGCAGACGTATTCAGTATTAGCTGCAGATCAAAATGGAAATGACTGACGGGCTGGTCCAGAGAGCGGAGACAAACACAGAGAGCGTAAGAACAAATGGCTTATACAGCAACACAAAGCAACACAAGACTAAAAACTAAACTAAAAGCAGAGTACCAAAAAAATCCCATAACAAAAAAATAAGCGTAAGATTATAAAGGTTTGAAATCGCCAAAACAAACTTCCTCAAACAGCAGAGGATGTCATTAAAAAAGCGAATGAGAGGAATCGATTCACATGCAAGAGCATCAGATTGGGATAGAGTCCTGAATGCTTGAAACGGAAACAGCAGACATGTAGATTATAGTTTAGTGTATATTGTAGTTTGGACCTGAAAGGCAAGGGTCCAAGTGCCAACACACTGCCACTGTAGGGTCCTCGAAATGTAGCTTTTACAGTCTAGACAGAAGATTTGCAAAGGCTCTAAAATGTTTATCACACAGTAGCAGAATGAACCATAATAAAAAGCCTGCGACAGGCACAGCGCACATGCCCAGGGTTAGAAAATATACTAAAAGCAGGTTTTAAATCAGGCGGTACAACACTGAGGTGACAGAGAAGCAGTGTGTGTGATACTGCACTCAGATGCACTGTGAGATGCTGCATGAAAGTGTATACTTAGTCTCATGCATCACGGGTTAAAACCAGGCAGCTAGGTGCAAGCAAAGCGACTAGTGTGAGATCTGAATGTTAGGCAGGTGGAAAGCTGATAATCAGGCTTATAGTCATACTCGCAGGTGGGAGAGAGCCCAGAGCGACTTCCTTGAGAAAACGGGATGTCTGAGGGACTAATCCCAAACTCCTTTACTCTGGAGCAGCAAGGAATAAGCAAAGACAAGTAAAGAAAGAGAGAAAAGGAAGAAGAATGAGATACAACAACTTGCCTTTACATAAATCAATATTGTAAAACGATTCCACAGAAAGAATATTGATGCAAACATTAGAATCGCTTCAATCAGTTGTCTTTGAGACGCGTTTCAACATTTGATAAAATCTAATAGGCAATTAAATCCTTTTAGCTAATTAGTCAAGCCCATTACACTGCTCACACAAATGAGAGGATATTTCATTTTGAAGTATGTTTGGGACTGCGGTAGCCTAGTGGTTAAGGCACTGGACTATGAACCTGATGGCCCAGGGTTCAAATCCCACCTCTGCCAAGAGACCCTTACCCCAGCAGAGCTTGAATTGTAAGACTGTATAAATTGTAAGTCTCTCCGGATAATGGTTTTCAGCGATCACTTTAGAAAATAATAGTCTATTAATAACTAGACTGTGTGACTGTGGTAGCCTAGTGGTTAAGGCACTGGACTATTGACCAGAAGATCCAAGGTTCAAATCCCACCCCTGCCTCAGTTGGGTCCCTGAGCAAGGCCCTTAATGCACAATTGCTTGGATTGTAAGACTGTATTAATTGTAAGTCGCTCTGGATAAGGGCATCTGCTAAATGACATAAATGTAAATGTAAATTTGTTTCCACATACGGGTTTGTATCTCATTACTTTTAGTCACATATGGGTTTAATATGTGTATATGGGTCTCAATACTATTGGCCACATGTGCTGTGTCTTCCAGTACTTTTGGGAAACAACTCGGGTTTTCTTGTGTCACAAACGTTCTTAAATCAACTACAGTTAAAATCCTAACTGCACTACAATGACTATGATTCTTTTGTGACTGCAGCTTAAGTAAGTCACAAGTCACACTAGAATATTGCCATTAATACTGCCAACCCTGAATGATAAAACTAAGAAAAAAAGGAGAAAATAAATATCTTACAGCACTGAAAAAAACGAATGCCGTTTTCCTACCTGTTTGCGTATCGTAGTGTATTCAGGGTATTTTCACAGGAAGCCATTCCAGGAGAGATTGTAGCAATCTGTTACACCAACCACGATTCATTTATGTTAACAACCAGGACTGCGTGACCTTATGAACAAATAAGAGTGTGCAAATTACTTACCATGCATGTCCTCGAATTCTCTCCGATGAAAGAGTCTCTGAGCACCTGCGTAAGTTTGCTAGCTCTAAACGGCGTGTGCGGTTTGTTTCGGCCCAGGGCTCGGATGCACTCCTAACGAGCCGAACATACAGAAATGTTCATATGAAATAGCAGGAATTGTTGGAGTGGATATCAAAACAATTTGTCCAGAAATCAAGTGCAATAATGTGCAGTTTTAAATATTAACCCCTTGTAGTAAGATTTTCCTTTGCAATAAAACAATTGATACGGGTATGTCCCACTTTCAGATTTTTTCGCATTATGTACACAACATGGATTATTAGGACACACCACAATCTTTCAATTCAGGTGTTCATTCATTCATTCAGTCCCAAAGCCATAGCTGTAGAAAAAAAAAATCAAGCACCTAGCCATAAACATTTGTGAAAGAATGGGTCCTTCTAAAGCGCTGTGGAATTAGAAACCACAGCAACTCAGCCAAAGTGTCACAACATATAAAGTTGCTGAGGCGCATAGCGCTGACATTAGCATGAGCCCAAAACTGTACACCAAGAGCTTCAAGGCAGGAGTTTCCATAGCTGAGCAGCTGCATGCAAGCCTTACATCACCAAGCACAATGCCAAAGGGGTGGTGTAAAGTAAGCCTTCCCAAAGAGCAGAAGCCGTTATAGCCGCAGTGGATCAACTCTACATAAACGCCTATGGTTTTAGAATTGGATGTCACAAAAGTTTCTGTAGGTGTCCCAATACTTTTGTCCATATTGTCCTAAGATGGCCAGTTCTGAATGACGGTGTGTCTGCAGCGCTCAGTCTCTTTCTGAACTGACCTTCAGTGCAAGCAGGCTCTTGTTGATCTCTGCTCCCTCCAGGCGTGTCTGTCGGTCGGCACTGGACGTATCTGCACCTCGCTCGTTTCCCGCCAGATCGATCAATGAGAACTTTCCATGCATCTTCCCTTTTCGGCGCAGAATTATCTGGAAGACGGCGTGGCTGCGGGACGAGTGGGCATTGGCAGAAGTCTGGCCTGAGGTTCTGGGGACAGATAAGGACAGATTTAGAAGAAAATGTCATCACTACCAGCTACTGCGCTTAAATAAAAGTGATGCAGCAAAATACATTTACATTATATAGCAAACGTCCTTATCCAGAGTGACTTACAATTCATACAGTCTTACAATCCAAGCAACTGTGGGTCACGGGTCTTTCTCAGGGACCCAACTGTGGTAGTTTGGTGGAGGAGGGATTTGAACCCTGGACCTTCTGGTCCATAGTCCAGTACCTTAACCACTAGACCACCACAGACCACCAAAATACATTTTAGGCCAAAGCCAAATTTTAAAATGCTTTAAATGTGTGTTTTTCAGATGATGTGTAATACAATTTGGTGGTGCAAGAGAGGGTAGGAAACTTACTTACTATTTTGATCACCATTAAAATATTTTTTTTAATGCTAGGATTTGACATTGAAGTCAATTTAAAGTTTTAATTATGTTCCCAGATTTCTGAATTTTCTCAAGCCCTCTGCTCATAACTGCACCTATGGGTTCCTATGACCTGTCCCAAATTTCCCTAAACATATCCTTCTTTGTAAACCCTGTTCTTAAATGGTTATGGTCAAATCAGAAATACTTTATTTATCCCAGGAGGGAAATTGCAGTTGTTACAATTGCTATCGTTTGTATTAGAACAAACAAAATAATACAATTTTAATAACAAACACAATACCACTTTTAAACAAAAATAAAGCATATATACATGTACATTTATATACATCTATTCCTTTTAATTATATGCATATAGTAAAGTGGTAAAAGTGGTAGTACTGTATAAGGCAGTTCACATTATTGGACCTCTGAGTTATTGCACACATACTAAAATTAATGACATAACTATTATTATTATATTATAATACATTATTATCAGCAATGGAATGCAGCTTAGACAGGATATTCTGCTCTGGAACTGCCATCAGCGAGCACAACTCCACACCCACATCACTGGTCTTGAGTCTGTTGCCACCTTCAGCCTGCTGCCCCATAGTTTGGCAGATACTGAATGACCTCAGGCGCCTCCGAAAACAGAGACGACTTCCTGTAGAGGGCATCCGTAGTCTTACCCCGGTCTAGTTTATTGTCAGTTTGTACTCTCAAATATTTGTAGTCCTCCATAATGTTCACACTGACCCCCCTCTGATAGACACAGGGGTCACTCCCCAGGTCCACCACCAGTTCAACTGTCACATTGAGCCACCTAGTTTCCAAGACTCCTCTTTTTTCTATTGAAAAATTCAGAAAAAAAAAAATCCAATTCCAAAATGCCATTTCTGACAGCTACCATCTAATAATTTTTAGTGAGCCTCAAAAGAAAAAAACAAAAACAAAACAAAAAATACATACTTACTGTTTTACCACACAACATATGCAGTTCTGGATTTACCTGCAGCTGTTCCCGACCTCAATGAGCTTGAGTACATCTTCAGTACATCGGACTTCTCTTTCCTGCAGCCCAACCACCTGCACCTGCTGTTTCCCATCTTCTAGTACACGTAGTTTTGCTTTTCGATTTAGCAGGTCAAACACCTGGAGAGAGTAGCAGTTTATTTCCTAACCAAATTCAAGAGGGGGAAAAATGGTTTTCTGGATGAAGAATGAAATTTGGAAGCACTTACCTTTCCACTGTAGATTTCAAAGAAGGTTGCATAGACTTGAAGATCCAACTTTTTGTAGTTTGGTTTCTTGAGCATTAGAAAAACATCACGAGCTGCAAGAAGTTGGAGTAAGTGTATAAGCATTCTTATTATTATTATAACTGCCAACTGACCAAGTTTTTCAAGCTACCTACAAAAACAGGCAATTTTAAAGTGAACGATGCTGGACTTTTGCCCATGAGCTTATAATCCAACAACTGTTTTAAAACCTCATTATGGCAAATCGGCTCGCCTTAAGGAATTGGACTCGCTCCCCAGGACACCAAAACCAGCAAATGCTTACTTCTCTTATAATAAACAGTGCAGTATTTACATATAACCTACACATATACACCTTTGTACTTTCATATCTAGATTATTTAGAACACCTAACAAAGTAAATGACAAGTAATATTGGGTAATGCCTGTCCATGTCCAGGGAACTTTTTCATAGTTCTTAGAACTGCGCCCCCTTTCTCACATCTTGGCAATGGGAAAGACTGCAGTTCTTAGAAAATTGCAGAACCCTGAATGACGCAAGAACGTGTTGAAAGGCTTGTATGCTCAACACGCTTCTGAGTGATACAAATGAAATTCGTTTGGCTTAAACATAAACAATGTTCATACTGCTGGTGTGAATGCAACCCAAAAAAGGCCCTGGAACAGGTTCAGTTGTCAAAACCAGAGGAGCTCCATGGGGGTAAGTTCCTCCCCAATTAGTGTAGTTGGTTTTTTGGGATTACTTATGTTACAGCCATACAAAAAGGTTTTAAATATATATATATATATATATATATATATATATATAAATAAAGGTTGCATGTATATATGCATGCTTATACTAAATTAGGGATGCTCCGATCCTGTTTTATGCTGCCGATTCCAATATCGAGCACCCATGAGTGACAATCTCTGATACCTAGAACATTGACTGGCTGTAAACTGTTCACTTTGGTTATAATGAGTGCTACTGGCTAAGTGATCTGGGAAAAAGGAAAAATTTAAACCATCTTAAACAAAAACATGTTTTAACTGATGTTTTCAAAGAGAAAAATACTAAATACTATTCTTCCATCACTGAAAAAGGCTGGTCTTCTAACCCGATGTATTAAATTATTTCTCTGGTTATTTGCTTGGCCTTCTGACTATCACGATCATATGGTAAGTGTGGGCTGCGTTAATTGCTGTCTGACTTTGCTCCGGGTGCCCTCTTTTTTACTTTCTGCAGTGTGCCTCCAAAAGTCACCATACTCTGCTAAAATGTTTGTTCTTCAAATAACTTATTAAATAAGTTGTTTTGAAGCATTTACATTTTCTCCCACCACAAAGTTTTAAAAAAATCGTTGTAGGGTGCAAACTTTACATAGACCTTGTAAGGCCAGACTTTTTATTGCTTGTTTCGCAGATCCGCAGACGATCACATTTGAAGAATACAAAAAAAATGTATTTTTTGGGGGGTATTTCTCGGATCCGCTGCAGCACCGATGGTTGAAATTGTAAATATATATAGTTTTATCTTTTTCCGCTCTCCGATGGAGAGCCAACAGTTTTCTTCTGTTTATTTAATTTCTTTTCCAGATTCACTATAATTTAATTGTAGGTTAAATACATTTTATTTTTAAAGAAAAATGTATTTGTATTTCTTCCTCCTTCCTTGTATTGATTCCACATAGTCCTCGAGAAATTGAAAAGTGCTAAAAAATAAAGATTTATT
>JAUZSV010262731.1:0-19861 GCA_034780495.1 Parotocinclus cesarpintoi
AATATGTATCATATTCTATACAATTCACAAAACAGTAAAATGAGAACTCTTCGATATCATAGAAACTAGAGCCAATTAACAGTTTTCCTTGTGATATTTGAATTCAGCACAATCATTAGGGAATGACTCATTTCATTTCAGAAACAAACAACTTTTGAAAATTTGTTGACCAACGATACAACAAAATACAGAAATGAAAATAGAGGCAATGTTAAGTCATAATTGAAAAGGGTGATTACGTACAAAAATGAGAAACCGCCTGAAAATCAGATTTAAAAATAAATGTAACGATAAATCATCAGTAACCACACAACCCGTACACTCATACACAACAAAACATGAGAAACAGGACACCTGCATGGAGGAGTTAACAGGAAATAAGATTACAATCCCATTTCTAAATGTAAACATTTACAAAGAAACCAACAGATACACTCAGTAACCACAGAAACTATAACCCAGCAATGAAGCAATATAAAAAACCCCAAATCTGAACAAACCAGGAAAGAAAACAAGTGTTAAATTGTATGAGAAGTGATGAGCTGTGGAATAAGAAACATTGTATTCGATCACATTTAACAAGCAAAGAAAAACAAATTTGAACAAACCAGAATACATTTTAAAACAAAAAGTAAATGTTTAAAGTCTGTGTAGTTAGTTAGAAGTGATGAGCCGTGGGAATAAAATAGACTGAATACAATCACATTTAAAAATAAAGTAAATAAAGCCAGCAATGGAACACCGAAACATCTGAACAAACCAGAAAATGCATTTAAAAAATATACTAAATATTTTAAGTCGTTGAAGTGATGAGCTGTGGGGATAAGAGACTAAATACAATCACAAATTAAAAACTCAGAAACCCATACACTAAAATCTGATTACACACCGACTGGAAATTTAAAGAAAACATCTTAAATTAGATGATTATGACCCCATTTGTAGACATTTGCAAATACAAATAAACCAACAGATACACTCAGTACCCAGAGAAACAACCGCTCAAACCACAACATTATAAATAAAGAGTAAAAGTTGTAGCTGATGAGAAGTGATGGTCTGTGGGAATAAAAAACAGACTGAATATAATCACATTTAAAAGCCTCTTAATATTTACTCCAAATGATTCCAGTACAAACAGGATCATGGGTTTATTAATAACTGAAAATAAACAGATGGTTTAAAATAAAGGGAAGGGAACTGATGTCCTGTAATAAAAATAAACTACAGACGACTTAACCAGAACACAAAAATAACAATCCAATAAAAACCTTTAAAGTGGCAACACCCAAATTACAAAGTAGAATATAGAGTTTTTAAAAAACCTTAAAACAATAAACCAGTCAATCACAAACTAGAAACAAAAAGAGAAACCTTAAACGTTCAGTTAAATGAAGGCAGTAAAAACGATTACGAATTACATCATAAATGGATTTAAAAACAAAACCCTGCAATAAGAGAATAAATGAAAGAATTGATTCATAAATCAGAACAAGACAAAGGAGTTCAAATGTTCAGTCAGAAAAAGCCAAAGAAGAAAATTCAGATCATATGATAAAGACAGAACCATTTACCCTGTAAATATATAAATAATAAAAGAGAAGTGTTCTGTGATTCAGTAACCAGGAAAAAGTACCAACATTTTACTGAAAATGCACTAACATTTAATTTCTAAATGTCTTTAAAATAATCTGTTAAATCAGAGAAACTTAAAGGAAACAAAACATGTTTAACTCCTCATACCCATCAAATAATAAACATTACATATTTCCTGTTTTAATATTAAACCCAAAAAACATTGCACAGTTTGGGTTTGAGCTTGAACTCCCAGTTCATTCACTGGTTTTAATAAACAGCAACAAATCTGAAAATATAAAAATAAAGTGCAGAAATAGCAAAAACAGAATAAAAGTAAATTAATGATTAGACTAAGTATAATCTGTTATAAAATAAACAGAACTGAAGATTGATCAAACTAGTTCTTAATTACACAAAACGTTAGAAACCACCAAAAAAGTACTATAGATTTACTAGAACAAATTTAAATAACGTGTGAAAATCAGTTTGACATTTTACTGCAGCGCCCTTATAATCAACAGACGGAAGCAGCAGCTCTAGCTCCCTCTGGTGGTGCTGTGTGGTTCTACATCCAGGAACCTAAAAACAAAGACGAGAATAAAGCTGACTAAAAGGTTAATTATTGATTCAAATGTTTACAGAGCAGTGATCTCACACCGTCTGTAACTGCCAGCTGTTTTGTGGTAGATCTATTAAGGGGCATCTGGAGATACTAAAAACGGTTTTAGCAGATGGAAACATGTTAACAGCAAAGATGATACATTAATAAATGAGAAAAACATCAGAACAAAGCAGAAATGCATTAATACATCAGAACATTAAAAAAACATTAAACTAAATACATTTTAATAAATGAGGAAAAAAAAAGTAACATTAAGTCAACATAATACACACGAGAAAACAATATAATCAGAATAAATGTTATACAGAACAATATCAATTAATCAAACATTAATAAGGGAACAATCAGTAATATGGCAAATTTAACATAATAGCAGAATAAAAGGGAAATAAGAGGAAAAAAACAAAAAAATAAAATTGTTTATTATGACAAATTCAGATTTTGACTTTAATAAAACAATTCAGAGATATTTAATCAAAGTAGATATTACAGAAACTCACCTTCTAAAGCTGGTAATCAAAACTAACTGTTGTGATATCAAATTGAAAAAAATATAAAAAACACAAGGGCCTCGTTTATGAAAGACGAGCAGAATTAAACTGTAAATCTTTTGTTAAAACTGGTTTATAAATGTACATATTCATTTAAATCTTGGTAAGAAGAAATAATGCTCACTTCCTGCAGTTTTAAGTGGAAAAAGATCCAGGAAAGATTAAAAACCCAAACCTCGCAGGACCTGAGATCTCCGGAAACATGGAAACCATCAAAGAAAAACTTTAAAAAAATAAATAAATATAAATGTTATATTAGAAATAAGATCAGAAGCCTGTAGGTTTATTTCTATAAAGTACATAGTCATTTTGATTATCTAAAACATTAGAGTCTCCAAAGATTTGAATACACTGTTTGAACAAAAAGAAAAAAACTAATGATTTATAAATCGATGTTCTGTTAGAGACATTTTTTTTTTGGGGGGGTTGGTGTTCCTCAGTCCAAATCCTTTATTATACGATCATTATTTATGGATTATGGTACCTATTCTAATTATAAACAAACGAGTTTGATAAGAATTTAATAACAAATCTGTTTATACCGCATTTATGAATCTGCAGGAGATTTTCCACATTCATTTTACACGTAATTTACTCAGTTTACTTTCGATTTTATCAATGAGGCTCAAAGTGTTTAGAATCGATCATAAGTAACCCCCCTCCCTCTCTGGCTTCCTCTGGTGGTGCTGTGGTTTTACAACCAGGAACCTAAAAAAAAAACTGAACAGAATGAAGTTGATTAAAAGATTAATTATTCAAATGTTTACAGAGCACAGACGTGACATGTCAGTGATCTCAACGTCTGTTACTGCCAGCTGCTGTGTGGTAGATCTACCTGAGGGCATCTGGGGATATTTAACATAAAAAGTTTCAGTGGATGGAAACAACGTGTTAACGGCAAACACGATAAATTATATAAACACACTACACATGTTAATAATGATGAAAAACATCAGAACAATATAAAAGAGAAAACATTAAATCTAAAACCATTTTAATAAATGAGAGAAAAAGTAACATTAAATTAGAATTTAGAAAACAATATCAGTAATATATTAAGAATAGTTTAACATTATTAAACAACATTAAAGCAGAATAAAGGTTAAGAAAAAAATATCAGAATCGCATTTAATTTGGTATTACATGACAAATTCAGATTTTAGCTTAAAAAAACAACTCAGAGATTTAATCAAAGTAGATATTACATGAACTCTCCTAAATCTGGAGCTGGAAATTAGAACTAACTAGGGTGATATCAAGTTGGAAAAAAATGCAAAAAGCCTCATTCATGAAACGAGCAGAATTAATTTAGGTCTAAAATCGTTATTAAAATATTTTCCTTAAATGTTTGAATTTATGAACTTGTAATATGAGGTAAGGAAACAACAAGCAATAACAAGATCCAGTAAGAAAGCAATTCGATAAACATTTGACAAAAATAACGATTCCTTCAAAATAAAATAGCTATAATCAATAAAAGCTTATTGATTTAATAAATGAATAAGAGTGTAACATTAAATCAGAACAAATGTTGAGAAAAACATTAATATTAATGAAAAACATTAATTAAAAAAGTTGGTTAACATGACAGATTCAGATTAAATCTCAGCCTATCCGTTGTTTTATTTCAATTTATATTACAGAAACGCACCTCAAACTGGAGATGATAATCTGTAACACTGGCTCCCTCTGGTTGTGCTGTGTGGTTTTACAACCAGAAACATGAGAATAAAGTTGATTAAAAGGTTAATTATTTATTCATATGTTCACAAAGCAGAGATGTGACATGTCAGTGATCTTATACAGTCTGTAACTGCCAGCTGCTGTGTGGTAGATCTACCAGGGGGCATCTGGAGATATTAAACAAACAAAAAAAGGTTTCAGTAGATGGAACAAATGTGTTAACAGCAAAGGTGATAAATTATATAAATATAAACACTATGCATGTTAATAAATGACAAAACATCAAAACCAGAAATGCATTAATACATTAGAACCTGATTATGAAAGAGAAAACAGTAATACATCTAAATACATTTTAATAACGGAGAGAAAAATAGTAACATTAATCACAACATGTTAATACACAAGAGATAAGCAATATATTAATCAGAATAATTGTTAATAACAGACCAATATCAAACATTAAGAGAACATCACATCAGTATTATGACAAATATTTTAACATTATTAAACAAGAACAATAACATTAATAAAGCAGAATAAAGATTAATAAGAGAAATGGAACAATTCAGAATCACATTTTATTTGGTTCATTACGACAAATTCAGATTTTAGCTTTAATAAAACAATTCAGAGCCAGATTTAATCAAAGATGATATTACAGATACTCACCTTCTAAAGCTGGTAATCAGAACTAACTGGTGTGATCTCAAATTAGAAAAAAATAAATACAAAGGGTCTCATTTATAACATGAGCAGAATTAAACTGTACATCTTTTGTTAAAACTGGTTTATAAATGTACGGATTTATTAAAATGTTGGCAAGAAGAAATAAAACAAGCTAGTGAGCATTAAGTGGAAAAAGATCCAGGAAAGATTAAAAACCCAAACCTCACTGTAGCTGAGCTCTCCTGAAACATGGAAACCATCAAAGAAAAACTGGGTTTTAATAAAGATGTTATTTAATGGTGTGTAATTTAAGACAAATACATTTATATTTGATTTCAGAAATAAAAGACTAGAAACCTGTAGGTTTATTTCTGTAAATTACATAAACAAAATGACTTTCCTAAAACATTAACATGGACTCTCAAAATATTTTAATTCACTTAGTTTTTTTTTGTTTATTCAGAGACACTGGGGGGATTTTGGGGTGTTCCTCAGTCAAAATCTATTATACAATTATTTATGGATTATGGTAACTTTCCTAATTATAAACAGGTATGATTAGTATTAATAAACAAACGCACTTTAATAATACATTTCCTGTATACACAGCGTTCATAAATCTGCAGGAGAATTTATACATCAATTTCACATGCAATATACCGCAGTTTACTGTTTTTTGATTCGATCAACATTAACCCCCTCCATCTCTGGTGGTGCTGTGTGGTTCTACAACCAGGAACATTAAAAATAAATAAATAAATCAGAAGAGAATAAAGTTGATTAAAAGGTTAATTATTTATTCATATAATTACAGAGCAGAGACGTGACGTGTCAGTGATCTCACACCATCTGTAACTGCCAGCTGCTGTGGGTAGACCTTCCAGGGGGCATCTGGAGATATTTTAACAAATAAAAAGGTTTTAGTAGATGGAAAGAACGTGTTAACGGCAAACACGACAAATTACTCAAATATAAACATTCATAGCATACATGCTAATAAATGAGAGAAAAAACACAAGAACAAAGCAGAAAAGCATTAATACATCAGAACATGATTATAAAAGAACAGAAATCAAACATTAATAAATCAAAATACATTTTAATAAATGAGCATTAATGAAAATGTTAAGTGAACATTAACAACAAGTCAGAATACACGAGAGAACACAATCAGTGAAAGGTTAAACAGAAGTGTTAAACACAAAATCAGATTTACTCAAACACCAAAAAAACATTCAAAATGGGTTACTTTCCATTTAATAGAATTAAATAACCTAAATCTAAATATGAGTAATTTATCACAATTCATAAATAAATAATTCATTATAGATCATAAACTTTATAATTAACTTATCATTAATTAGCCTCAGTACTGCTAAATTATAGAAAAAAAACAATTAAATTTAATTCTTACCTCCTGTAACTCAATCCAAGTGTGAAATTAAAAATTGTTCTAGAGATTTAATTTGAAAAAATAATATAAAAACACAATCCTAAAGGAACCGCTAGCATAAAAAGAACCGAATTATAACCGCATAAGGTAATATATTACAGCACAAAAATATTTATACAACTAAAGAGTAAAAATTAAAATGGTTAAAAAATTAAAAAAAAAAAAAAAAAAAAATTAAAAAGCTCGTTCTGTAAGCATGGAAACCTAAACCGCTAAACGTTTGTAACGTTAGCAAACATTTTCTCCTCTAAAAGCAAAACACCTCTAAAAGTAACGCAATTAAGCTTAAACATGTTAAATAATTACACATTTAAACAAAGTTAAACGACTAGGAGACGAAAATTTCTAACCTGCCTTCACTAAAGATAAACAATTGAATAAAGATAAGAGAAATAAAGCAGCTCTGCTAACCAGAGAAACTCTGGAAGCCGCTACAGGAATTTATATAAAACATTCAGCTTTAGTTCAGAAACTAAATTAAATATTAGACCATGAATATATTTTAAACATTACGAGGAAGAAACAACCGACGAACTTACCGAATAAACCGCCAAACCGTTTCTGTAATTAAGAGAAGAACGCGGGAGCAAACAAACACCTAATTAATTAACGAGGAACACCTGGGTTCAGAGAGTCGACTCGGAATCAAATGTTCACTTAATAAATCAGAACCGAGTCAGTTCTTACTATGAACTCGGAGAATCGGTGAATCGACTCACAAACAAACGATTCTGTGCAGGTTTAGGAATCGATTCATGTCCTTTAAAATTAAACTGCCTCCTATTAAGTTCCATCACTGTATGCGTGCTAAAGCTTAGATGTGAAATAGTTTGTCGCGGATCATTTAATTTTATAATTTATTTGTGTAAATGTATTTTATAAATAACTAATCTCATATATATATATATATAAAAAACAATATGATCCTTCCTATAGGTGCAGTAGGCCTATTTATTAACACACTTTCCCCATTACTTGCAATTACAGCTTCTTCGACTTTCCTCTTGCAAATGCTCTGACTACGTCACAACTTTACTCTCTTTACCTTAAAAAAATAAATAAAAAGAATTATCGAAATGTTGTTTTTCGCGTTTCATTAAAGTTTAATTTACAACAGAGGGCGCACTTTTACCACTTTAGCATCAGCTGTTTACGTTCATTAAGCCCTTATCGGTTTTAAATCATCTTTAATATACGATTTTACACATAAAGGCTGTCTGTCGTGATCTGCTTATGTTTTTTTTAGTTATAGGTTTATTTCTCTGCCCTTCTTTCCATTTTACTTTAGTTTTGCTTTGTCATTTACACACGTGCTATATGACTAGCCTTCCCAACCCTGACTCTTAACCTTTGGTCACTGTGCATGTCCCACTCCGGGAAAAAAAAAACCCGGCCCTAAACTTATGTTTAACACAACATCAAGTCTGCATTTTGTGTTAAGCACCCTGAATCGCTGAGGGAGGGCCACAACTGACAGTGAGCAATGAGCTGACACGTTAAGGCTAATCGCCAGCAAAATCCTTAAATAAATCTCATTTCAGACTTAGTACAGGTCAAATAATGGGTGCTGACATGACAATAAATGAGAACACCAAATACTTGCGCTGTTGCAACTCTCGAGGCTTATTATCAAAGTAGCTAGAACAAGAAACAGCAAAGTATGTGTCTGATTATGAGTGGCACTGTAGAATCACTCTTTATGAATGCATGCCTCTTTTATGGGGCTAGTCTTTCCTATACAAGCCCGGCCCTGACACCAGTGATAACATAGCCATGAAAGATTTTGGCTGCTCAGAAATCATTCTTTCTAACTGAGGTCAGCAGTAGCTAGTGGAATCGTCTTACAGTGTCGGTCCTTTAAGAATAGGAAGAGTGATCTGTGATTGTCAGTGCTCGTGTTTTTATGGACACTTAAAAAGACTTCCTTTACTGCAAAGTCACGACATACAAAAGCTGGCACATGTAGACGATGTGCACCCAGCTTTATTTCACTTTGTAGCTAAGAAACCAAATCACACATTTTCCCCCGACTTTTGTTTAATAGCTGAACATTCCAGCTTTTCGAGGCATGCCTTAAACAAATAGAGTTGTAGTAATTAAATACATATTTTTTCCAGATCAAAGCAGGGGAAGGGATTTGACAAACATTGCAAAAGTATCACAATTTGTATGTTGTGCCGTTCTGACAACAGTTGGAAGGCCCTTGTCCTTGAACATGTCCGCTTATTAAAATGTTTCTGCTGTGTGATTGGCTGACCAGATATTTGTGTTAAAGAGGAACTAAAGAGGTGTACCTAATAAAGTGGCAGGTGAGTAAACATGTTTTTGTACTTATATTGTATAACTGACTGACCTACAAATTACAAACAGAGATCAGCAGCCATGCTTTCTGTTGGAAATCTGCATTTCTTTGATTTCCATAAATGGGGTTCACATGTCACTCGTTGTAAATCCGACAAAAATAGAGACATGTATGTGGGGTTGCGAACAGACCCAGTAAATGACCTCTCTGTGCCACGTCACCGTCCCAGCTGTAATCTGAGAAGGCTACTGTAACGTTCAGGTTTCAAGTTACACAATGCGTCTGTCTTAAGCATTAAATAAGTTAGGAAGTTGTGCAGTTGCACACTGGGTTTCACACTGGGCATGCCATGTTTGCACTCAAGAAAATCTCATTCGCAAGGTATTACCTAACATACTGTGTGAATTGAGGTAACCTAAATGTTTCGAATCGATATGTTATCTGGCCAAATGTGTACCCCCGACGTAGGAACCCAGCAGTTTTGGTGCCCAGATGAGGTCAATTAGGAGACGGAACTAGATCCGGTAATGACTACAAATTGAATTCAGATACATCTGCTCAACTTCATTTCCCACAAGGCCCCATTTCCCAAAGCTCTGCGAAAACACACACACACACAAAATGCATTGATTTGTCAGTTTCCTACACGCTTATCCTAATGCACAACTGTCCCTGCATGAACAGCTGCCCAGGTCACAGACTTCAGCACACAGGGCTCCTAAATTATTCAGGACTTCTACCCCAGCTTTAACACCATAAATGATGTCACCCAGCCCAGTGGAGCCAGACGCTTTCCCACGGGACATCAGGATGGAGTCCGGAGCTGTGTTCACTGTGTTCCAGTAACCCACCCCTGTGGTGCCTTAAACAGGGTCGGCATTACACAGGAAAGACTGCTGAGGGAGTGAATTCATGGGCTCTAGACTTCCTTAAAACCCTGACCAAGACGAGGAAGAATAAAACAGTGTCGTCCTGGTCCACCTTATTGCACCCGAGCTGGCACGCTGGACACGTAGGGGTTGGAGACACTGTGCTTTAGCTAGTGCACAGTATCTGCTTTTGTGTGAGCATGCTGGGAGGCACAATTAATAGTCATGTTCTTTTACTTTTTTTAAATGTTTTTTTCTCATACTTCTGATGGATAAGCTGGGTGCAGCAAGGTAGACAGCACCCCGATTTCCTGAATTATCATGTACCTACCCCTTCAGGCGTCAGAACAGAGAGTGAGCAGCACAGGGGATTCATAATGAACCCTTCTTGCTCGTTTCCCTTTCACGTTTATGCATTTTCCAAAATAATGCACACGTATATTCAATTACCTTGGTCTCCATTGTCCCTCTTTGCACTGATTTTGACTTCTGGTTTAGTCCTGGACAATAAAAGAGATGGTGAAAATGAGGAAAACTGTTAGTTACAGCGATTTGTAACACAAACAGCACCTTGTGTACATGTATAAAGTGTCACAGTACAGCTGCAGTTAGTACTGGCACTCCTAAAGTATGCTTATCAGTTGGTTTATTTCTCTAATTCAACTTTTATCATTGTGAATTTTGTGCTGTCTGTGCTGCAAGCTGATTTAGTTTTATTCTGGTAGTTTATCTAAACCAGGACGTTGCTCATAAAACACAACAATCCTGGTTGCGCAGTATCGAAGTGAAAATCTTGCACCACCGTTTTGTCTTCACATTTATTTGTCAGTGAACAAATTAATGCACTGTGTTTTGTCTTGGAAAGCAAAGCAAGAACTAAATGTTTGCAGATGTCTAATTTCCCTCTTTAAACTGTACAACACGTATAATTACTTGAAAGAACACACTGTCTTTGCCAATGCAATTTGCAAGTTTTTAAAGTCAGAGGTTTAGATTATCTGCATATACCGTACAAGTGTTTGCTGCGGTAACGTCTGCTAATAATTTGAATCTAAAGGCGTATTTTAAGATATTTTAAGATTTTTGTTTTGTCAAACCAGTCCAAGTAAGGCCAAAGAAGAAAACACTTTTCACACCACAATATGATTTTGGTTACGACTGCAAAACAAAAATGTATAGATTCAAAATGTTTTGGTGATTATTAAAGTTATCTTGCATTGCTTTTAGGATAATTACAGCTGCCTTAGGGTGATGATTGCAAAATAAAACTAAAAATTAGACAGGATTGGAAAATGCAGGGTTAGAGTTACACAAGTATGATCTTGATATTGATTCCAACTTATTTTCTGGTAATGCTAAACTGTTAATAGGAGGCACAGACCAAACAAAGTAATTGTCTTAAAAGTCATCAGCTTATATAATCTGATCATGTGACAGCTGATTTACAATCATGTCTGCATACGCACTCCTTAAAGATACAATTAAAGCACATTAAAACTGTTTGGGAAGAATTTTTTAATACTCTTTATACCAGTTTCAGAAAAAGCCAACCAATCTTTTGCAGCATTCTGTCTGGATTTAATTCTTCTTAATCCATTTTGTTGTCTCAACTGCCAACTCACTTTTTTGGAGCAGCATTGTCTTTCAGTTAGCCAAACCCTAAAGCTTGTTAAGGTTTGTAAGCACTACCATCTGACTGCAAAACAATTTGCCATTTTACACTTGTGTCGGTATTTGTTCTAGAAATGCAAAATCATAAGGAGATTCTGTGTACTGTTTCACTCAACATTAAGTGATACCATATGTTCTTGATCTGGAAAAAAATATGCCACTAATCAAAATGATTTAACTGATTAAGACGGTGTAAATCTATACCATAATTAGTGCTCAGAAAATAAATGGGGATTGACTATTTTTGGTCAAACATTGCATACCTTTATGCACTTGATATAATTAACACTGTAATAAGCCTTAATCAGCAGCTGTAGATCAGTACTTTACCAGCACTATTATTAGAATCAGTGAAGGTTTTTATCAGAGGATGCATCATTTCATTCCAGGAATAGAACAGTGCTGATTTATGTCCCCTACTGCCCTAGTACATCAGTGCTTATCCTATTTCATGAACACTGACTATCTTGAATAAACCACTGTCCTGATTAATAAAGCTTAAATTGCAAAATCTTCAGCATTGGCATCTAATATGGTATTGCTCTGAGACAATGCTCCATTATTTAAAAAAAGCTATATAAATAAATCTATAAACACAGGGGAACCCATTCATAAACAGCAGTGAGTATAAACAAAGTCAACAAAGTCTTCCGAAAGTCATTCAGGAGATAATATTTTGCCTAACAATTTCAATAAAAGTCGAACTTTTACCAGTTAATAGTCTCTGAGAAGAGCAAAGGTGTCTGGCTGATTTACTAAATCCGAATCAAAAGGTCCAGGCAAGGAGACACCTTAACATTTTGGAGATGCACTGACCCAGTTGTCTGGCTACAACAGTTTGCCCCTAGTCAAAGATCATGAGATCTTTATGCCTGCCCAGGATTGTTCAAACGCCCTTTTGGTCACAATGACAAAAGCAGTAGGAGTAAAACGTTTGCAAATACACAAAACAGCGGTACGGGTAAGCACTGTCAAAACGCCACGTGCAAACTGCACTGGCCACTGGTTCCGATCGGGGCGTTAAATAAGGCAAATAAACTAAACGAACAAAAGATGCTTGAAAATGTTGAGAAGCAGAAATGAAACTTACAATAAAGAGCGTTTTATAATAATTTAATAGCAGAGTTTGCAGTGCAGTTAAGTCGCATGCACATTTTGTCATTCTTGCACAGAATCAGAAAAACAGTCCCATTTTATTTCCTCAGCACGTGGTCACTGGTCACCGCCACAGGATCTACACCTCCCAGCAGGGTCGGTACACTCTTCCCACCATGCACCTGGTTTCCCTCCTGAAGATGGAAATGCTGGGACTTTGGTTTGGGTTCATGTCTTTGCGTTCAGCGCTCAGGACGCTCTCAGCACGTGGGACGCTCCTGTCCAAAGACTTTATGCTTTTCAGCAGGTTGAAGTCTGACAGTACGATGATCTTGGAACTGCCAAGAGCAGACTCAGCTGGACTTTCCAGCAGTCCTTCGTCCAGAGTCTCTTGATCGAGGTCCAGTTGTTTGGGCATTGCAAGTGCCTCTGCTCTCATGTAGCACTCAGAGAAGAATACGGCAGCAAAGGCGGCGGAGAAGATGAGCAGCTTCATTTCTTTCTGGATCGTCCTGGCTTTGGTCTGGTGCTCTTTCAATGGATTCTTCCACAAATCTGCCTGTAGGTTAGGACTTCCTCATCCCTTTAAATACCCAAAGGTACCTGAGATGTCATACAGTCTCAGCATGAGGTGCGTAATGCCTTTCCTTTTGTTGTCTTTAGAAAAACACTTCATGAGTGACACACAGTGTTGAAGTAGCGAGATTACCTACCATCTATCACGTTGTCCTTTACCAAGCAGTAGGGTCTCTGAGAGTAGGTATTGTACGGGATGATGTAATTCCAAAATCCCTATTATAGGAGGATTATAGATAAGGATCCTTAGGAGACAGTTTTAATTAGAATGACTTAGCAAAACACCTGAAACCACATAATTCCCTAAAAACATGCCATGGGAAGGTTTTGCGTTTTGCAAGATTGGAAGCCGGCATTCCTGTTCACCTCAAAGGTGTCAGGGCTCTATGTGCCAGTCAGGTTCTCTATTCACAATTTCTTTATGGGCTCGTGTAGGAGTGCAGGGCAAAAGCTTGATTACATGAATCGTCGAGGATTAAAACCTATGAAACTGTCATATTTAAGCTGCATTCATAGCGCAGGTAAAAGGGGATCCATTTCTTTCCTCATACATGACTTTGAATTTGTTTCTTTCATAGCGTTGTGAATGACAAAGCCTCATTCAGACCTTCTGAACCCCCTTCTAAACTACTTTCATATGTGGCATTGAATGTCTAATGGCAACGTGACCTCGGTTTGAACTGTCAGATCTGAATTCAAACCTTGTATCAAATCATAGAACATCTTCTCTTTGGGGTAGCTTTATGTAGGGAGAACATCAGTGACTTTGGAGAACTCGGGGACAATTAAACAACCTGAGCGTTTGCCATGGACAAATCATGTTTCTAGTGTTGCTAAATTCCCTTCCAGTGGCAACCAGTACAAGCCAAAGTCTTCACCATTGTGTATCTGCAAATTTGATGGCAGCAATTTTACTCGCCCTTTTAAGCCCATCCCCGTCCAGGTTACCATGCTCCGTGTTCTCTCTTAGCTTCTGAGAGGGTGTGTCAGGTGGCTCAACGTTCTTCTGCACATGTGGAGTGTTACGGATGCGTGTAAAAGTGATCAACCTATCACAAAACCTGAGCAGTAAATTGGATTTGGGCAACTTTTACCTGCAAAGTGAACAAAGTTTTAGAGTCACTGAGGTGTTTGGAAGAATCCATTCTACTAAAGTTTTATCTGTAGAGATCCCATGCTTGTATTCTTCACATTATAACCACTAGCAAAAAGTGTAGATGTAATAACAGAAAAAATTGCTTGGAGAACGTTTCCCTCAATATAGTAGGAAGAGATGTGATGGTGTTTGTCAGTTTTTTACAGGATGAGGTTTGAATTTTGGAAAGAACCACAAACTCCACTTACAAATAATTTCAATCAGTGGAGTAGGACCTCATGGAAATATCATTTAACTGGCTGTTATAATTAGATGTTTTCCTTCAAATTACTGCAGTCTGCATCGATTTTTTCATCTTCCTTGGCTTGGCTGGCTCGGAAATAGCTGTAGCTGTAAAAGCGTTTCTTAGCTCGACTAAAAAATTTAATTTCTCTTTATAAAATGCGCGAAAGGACACTAATTAGTTTGGGAACCTTCTAATGCAGCAAAGCGAAGGTCTCATCTCAAACCAGTTTCATGAACATGGTGATGTTCTTCAGTGGCCTGCCCAATCCCAGTGCCAAACTGAGCAAGCCTAGGGTGAGGGTGGCAAGGAAAAACTCCCTAAACGCTATAAGTTGGAAACTTTTGGAGGACCAAGATTTAAAAAGATGTGGCTTAGATGTACATTACTGCAAATAAAACAAGTAAAGAAATGTGCCAGTTTTACTTAACATTGAACACAATCATTGCTCATGCACATGCTTTACAAGCACGCTTTATAAACAGGCCTTTCAGACCTTCTATTTTGCCAAAAAAAAGAAGTTTTAACGCTGACTCAAACACAGCACATGTGTTACATTACACTTGGAAACACTTGAACCATGTATTGCCAATTATTCATCTTATTTGCACAGCCCTGGAGCACTTAAGAGCAGGGAACGCTACAGTGATACCAATACCAGGAAGGTACTTTAACATGAGTCGAAAATTACGAAAATAAAATCATAACAAACTTGTCCACTATGCAGAAAATCTCTCTGTAATCCTTATTGCCTTGGTTTTGAAGGCATTCTGGGAGGCCGCAAGGTCATAGCACTATTTATTCACAGTGAGAAGGACCTGGGTCCATGTCCTCCCTATGTCCATGTGGATTTACTCCAGGTACTCTGGTTTCCTCCCACAGTCCGAGGACATGTGTTAGGTTCCTTTCTGTTTCCCTTATTGAGCCCTTAGTGTGTATGACCGTATATGTGCGCTGTGATGGATTGGCACCCGGTCTGGGGTTGTTCTTGCCCTGTGCCTGCTAGGACCTGACTTTTGGTGCCCCTGATCAGGGATTAAATGAATATGACAATAAAGGAATAAATGAACAAATGCATTCTGCAGTCTTTTAAAAACGGCAGTGCTGCTCGAAAGGTGGAATGTTCTGTAAAATTGCAGTTGAGCCGGTTCTATTTTCTATAAGTCACTGCAGATAGCCACATTCAATATGAAAATATACACTGCTCCAAAAACTGTTTTTTTTGCCTATGAGCGTACTTTTGTGTTCAGCTTGAAATAGTTTATCGTAATGCCACTTTTTCCATCAAGAAAAACTGCCCAGACAAATGTATAATCTGGAAAGGATGGAGGTGTGTGTGTGTGTGTGTGTGTGCTCTCCATTTCTTATGGTTTCATACAGTCACTCATTTTAGATACTTTAGTTGGATGGTATGGAGATCAGCTGACCTTCTTGCGTGTCCAGTCCTGCTGTAGTTACTGTTGTCACAATAGCACCGGTGTGTTTAGACATGGGCATGTCTCTTTCATGTCTCTCGTTCAGGTGTCTGCAGAATTTGGAGCAGTCAAAGGACAGCTGTTGGCCATATGTTTGTAAGGGAACTGTTTCGACAACCATAAACCAGGAATGGGTCAAATTAGGAATTCGAACCATGCACATACTGTCCAGCACGTAGACGCTGCAGCTGTGGAATAGACCAGAGCTAGAGCAAAGCATGCTTTTCTACATATTAAATGTTCTAAAATGAAGCAAACGTTGTCCAGTCATATTACGAATATATATCAAATACACTCACAGATACATTATTATAGTTTAACTGATATGTATAACCTCACAGTCATGTCTCATTTGACATGCTTCAAGTTACAAAAGCAGAGTGTCATGGTAGGCCTCAAAATCATTTTAAAATACATTTATATACGGTTATTCAGAGTGACAGAGAGATATTGCAAGCATTTAATAGCCACTTTCAGAATTCTGCTATCAAAAAAAAAAAAAAACGAGACTCCGAGATAGGAACGATTAAATTGGAAAAAGGTCAGGTTAACATTTCAGTGTACTTTTCTTTTCAGAGGTCGTCCTCTTTGTTAATGATTTTTTTGCATGCACATTCAGGTCACACAAGGCTAGGTTAATAAGGAACAAGAAAGCACAAACATATTAGAAATAAGAAATACAGGTAGGATTACAACTGAATTATGTGTAACAGAGTTCTAGATATAAACATTCAGACAGAAGACTCAGTCCCATCATCGCCAACAAATCTCCGGTTCAGTCTCAAACTGTGCGCACTTTCCTCCGGGTACTCCGTAGATTCTGATTGAAGCCCTGAATGTGACTGAGCATTTCATTTTCCAAACAAATGTGGTTTAACATACTAGCCTGCCAATGAGGGTATGGCATTTCCACCATTTATTTATGCTTTTGGGCACCAATATTAAAGAGCAATTGTATGGTCACTCTGTCATTCTCGACGTTTCTCACTTCATGTACAGCGCCATTTTCCCCCGATGCCTTAAATTCGACATGCACCATCCTGCTACAGCTAGAGGTGTTCCTAGATTAGAATAAACGACCCCAATAGGAGTCATCGCCTCTCTTCTTTTAAAAGAGCATCATATTCTGTAATCTAATCTCATCCACTTTCCAAAGCATGAGGTCCAACAGACTATGGCCATAACTGCACAAGAATAAAAAGCACGAGATTTACGTTTGGGGGTTTGAAAAAAACTCAGCAGCCTTGATTCTTGAGCACAGACTTAAGCCCAGTGCAGCTAGGTAAATCCAGACTGTCATGATGAATAGCTCTTATTAACTGTCACAGATCTGATTATGCTCCTTAGGATGGTGGATTGTGGGATTTTCCTAAGGCAGAAGCAATATCTTAAGATTATGACACAGTCTTATTTGAGTTCAGGGTCACCTCTCTGGACTAAATAAAGCCCTCTTGAATAATATACTAATATGTACCTGAATCTCTGATTCACTGTGTGGGCCCAGCGCACGTCAATAGTGGAGAGCATGACACGATACGACCTGGTTTACTTGTCAATCTACTGTCTATACACTTTCACGATATGCTGGGGACGCTGGGGACGTTTCTGAAATGGCGAGGCACGGAGGTAGTCCAAACGCCAGGGAGCGAGCGTGAGCTTGAATGTGCATGCAATTAAATGAAAGCCATACCGGGAGACGTCTTATAGAGTGCGTGCTACCCGCTGGCTACTCTAGCATATACCGGGGCATATCTTGAGTCAGACTCAAGTAAGTGCAAAAGCGCAGGAGCGTCGGGACACCATGCCGCAACGCGTATGTTTGTAACGCACTACCGGGTGGCTGCTCAAAACAGTGCAGAGGACGCCGAAGCTGCAGAGGTCGAGCATGAGCTGGAACGCGCACATAGCGCGGTGGGTGAGGGGGGGACCAGTCGAAGAAATCGCGGAAGTGGCCGAAGCGCAAAAAGGCAAGCACATAAGCTCGAGGCGCGCTTGTAGCGTGAGTGTGAAAAACACACAAAAGGCGCAAACACAAAAAAGACCTCGGGTGCACGAGGAGCGCGAACAGATCACGCGAGGCGTCAAAGCGCCAGAGGGCGAGCGTGAGCTCAAAAGCGAAGAAGCCAGATGAAGAAGCCGTTCCTTTTCAGAACGAACTCCTGGCTAGAGTGAGGCTAGATAGGTGCCGCTGACTGAAAAGTGCTAGCTCAAAATGTGCGAGGACCGCACAAGTATGGAACGGGAAAACCCTCAAAGTGCCCCTAACAATCTAAATACCTCGGGGGTTACCCGCCCATACCAGACCTATGCCACTAAAAGCCCCCAGAACTTTACCACTATCTGGTCGGATGCGCAAACCGAACGGAGATGGAATCCCGTTGGAATAAGGATGACCTGGCCCCGAACAGCGCTAAAACCACACCTTAATAGGACGTGAAGCAGCTGTTTGGGATCTGGACATAATTACGATAATGTATATAAGGCCACCTCACCAATAACTCTGTAATGGTGACCCGCGAGGACAGCCAAACGCTCCGGGGGAAGGTAAGAACCCTAACAGATTCAAGTCATCTTTACGTAGAAAAATGGGAAATTTGAAGACTTCCTACATGCCGGTTTTCAGTTGGATACAAACGGTTGATCCTTCCATATCACTTAACAGAAAATTCCTTAATAAACTTCTTTAAAAAGATATTAAAATAATTTGTAAATCCATAATCATTGGTAATATGAATTGAGCATCATTTTCTACAACCATATTAATAGGTACAAATATTCAAGCAAAATGAGTCTTTATGGAGTACATAAATGACAAAATGATGCCTTTTTAAGAAGACGAAATAAAGTGATGGGCAACTTATTTCACACCGTGCAGAGAGAACGATGGAATAAGCTTAAGCTTTGGTACAAGTCCGTTTGATCTGGGCTCGGAGAAACAAGACCTCAAGATCCAAATGATCAATTAGTGGCACTGATTATTGTGCAAGGAAAAGGGCAACCCATTCCAGTATAAGATGGCATGTTTTTATTTAGGGTCACCAAGGTGACTAAAGCCTCGGCACCAGCCCAGCGAACGAGACATCAACATGCAACAGATAGATTAAAATGCAAATGAGTGCGGACTAATTTGCAGAGTGATTGTTGATTGGATGGAAGGATAAATAAAAAAAAAACAAAGGGGCTGAAGTGACATGTGTTAAAGGGAAAAGGCGATTGGACTGTAGTCGCGTGCCAGCTGTTAAAAGGTCATCCTTGTAATTTTATATGCGTCTTGCCATAGAAATGAGGCTGATTTTAAACACGTTTTATATGAAACAGGTCTGATTAAACCATACATTGGTGCCTGGAAGTTTGGGAAGCCTTTAAAAATGGAAATAAGTTCTAAAAGTGGATAATATATTACACTTGGTGATTTATTTATTAAGAAATATGATCCAACATTACATCTGTGAGTAAAAGGATATGAACCCTTGCTTTTAGTATCTGATCTGAGCTCCAGGTTGTTTCCAGTAACTGTTGATCAGTCCTGCACATCGAATTGAGCAAATTCCTCCGAAACAGAGCAGCTTCAGCTCTGGGATGTTGATGATTTTCCTCACATGCATGGCGTCCAGGACATTTAGGTTGGATTAAAGTCAAGACTTTGACCTGGCCATTCCAAAACATTAACTTTTGGTAGAACAACTTGTGTGCTTTGGGTCCTTGTCTTGCCCCATGACACACATTCTCGTGAGATCAGTTCACACAGATATCCTGACATTTTTCTTTAGAATTTGCAGGAAGAATCCATTGTTTCTTCGACGTTGGTAAGATGCCCCGGCCAAGATGGAGCAAAACAGCCCTAAACCTCGGTACTACCACACTGCCATTTTTCACAAATAGTGTTTTTTCAGATCAACCCAGCAGGAGCTCAGGAGATACACCAGATATATATTTAT
>JAUZSV010262732.1:0-12159 GCA_034780495.1 Parotocinclus cesarpintoi
TGCCTTTCACAAAGCTAATTCAGTTCTGATTGGACGTCACCTATGCCGAACATTTTCGTCTCGTTTTTATTCGTTGATGAAAGTGTCAATTAATTTAATCATAGTTTCAATCGTCGTAAGTAGGTTTTGTTTAGTTATCGTTTAGTTTCCGTCATGAAAAAAAGGTTCAAAATTAACACTGATTGGACCTACCTTAGAAGTGTCTATCGTGGTAATAGATTATCGTCCAACATTTAGTGCGACCACACAGTTATATTTCAAATCTAATACGAAGCTTTTCTCAGAAGGGTGATGGCTGTTGTAGAACAGAGGACTGAACAGATCTGGGCTCTGCTCGTTTAGATTACAATTTGTTGCATTGACTGGGATCCGACCTTCCAAATTAGATGTATCCCTCCTGTTAACTCAAAGCCCCCCCCACCCCCCCTCCATTCATCACTCTCACCAAGATTATCCAGAAACAGGTCGTGCTTTTACTGGCACAAGGAGGTGTCAGGCAGGAGGGTGGGAAAGATATGGCTAAGGAGAGGAAGGAAAGGATATGGTGAGGGAGGGAGGGCAGGTGAAGGTGCTGAAAGTGATAATCGATCTTGTTTAATGTAATGTAGCGTGCTGACTGTTTGAACTCATCAGCTCATTAGCAGTAGTCTGGAATTTCATTAAGATACCAAACAGATTTAATGTCAATTATGGGCCCGTATGAGAAAGAGGAGTCTTTTTTCAAATAAAAAGTGAGCTGAAATCAAAATAAAAGGGGAAAAAAGATAACGTGAAAGGGATTGGTATAGACTGGGTAGGTGCTATTAATCTTTTTAATTTCATTTTAATTTCATCTGTTTTATTAATCCTTTTAATTGTTTTATGATAGTTTTTGGTCCTCCCTGTTTATTGTTACCAGCACCCCTTGTGCCATCTGTACTGCCAACAGACAGGCAGTTTAATTATTCAAATGCAGCAGAAGGAATTTTTTTTTTTAGATTAAATCTATGAAAATAGCAGAACTCAGTGGTCCAATTGTAGTTGCTGCTCCTGAAATAAGCAAATCCGAAAATACGTGATATACAGAAAAAAGCAAGTCCCATTCATTACCAACACCTTCATAATATGAAACATATAGTATTTAAAACTCCTCACTGATTAGGTGTACATTTTCATAAGTATCCACCTTTGTAGCAAGTTGATTATCAGTTTTTTGTCCTAAGATCCTAAAACAAAGTAGACCTTGTTAGGCACAGACACTTTTATGGTTAAATAGAATGCTAACTGTGAGTTCAGAATGAGTGTGACCAACAGGAGAACTTGGTGCTCAGTGGGTGGTCCAGTTGTAACAGCTGCTCCTTAAATGTGCAGGAGAACGCACAATGGGTATAATGATGTCAAAATCCACGATATAACGAAAATGCTCGTGTTAAGCCAGTCAAGAGTCATGTCTGCTTTTTATTTTTTACAGAAAGTCCAAGCAATTTGTTCCAACACTGTAGTCTTTGATTGTTGTTTGGATAACAGCTGTTGGCAGTAAGGCCAGACTTTTTTAGTTGCTTGTTCCTCGGGTGTCCCTACTTAACAATCTACTGAGGAGGGAGAAAAAAAAAAATCTTTTCAATTTGTCGAGGACTATGTGGAATCAATATAAGGAAGGAGGAAGAAATAAAAATACATTTTTATTTAAAAATAAAATGTATTCAACCTACAATTAAATAAAATTGAATTTGGAAAAAAAATTAAATGAACAGAAGAAAACCGTTGGCTCTCCACTGGAGGGTGGAAAAAGCCAAAAAATAGAATTTTTTTTTACATTTTTTTATTTTTATTTCAACCATTGGTGCTGTGGCGGATCTAAGAAATACCAAAAATATATATATGTTTTTGTATTCTTCAAATATGATCGTTGGCGGATCCGCAAAACAAGCAATAAAAAAAAGTCTGGCCTTAGTTCTGATACAACAGAACTAACACCACTTTAGAAATGGGTAATGGGACATGGTGTTACACTGCTGTCCCACGGGACGTAACTGAGTGGTTTGCCATTAATTATGTAGTGGACAGGTTTCAGCCCAGTTTAATAACTATGAGATTTGAACCAACGTGAGGCCAACATTACCAATACCACTACTGGTTTAAAGTGGTCGCCCACATTGAGTTCCCTTTAAGGAACTTCATGACGCATTGAAGCTGTCTTTTTGGCTTTTTGTTTTGTTTATTTGGCTTCTTTAACGTCGCTATCGGCATCAGTATCACACACAAGTTTATATCCACACTCAAGACTAGTCATATAAGAGAAAGGATTGTGGTCGCCCAGTGGTTATGACACTGGACTCTGGACCTGTTGGTCCTGGGTTCAAATCCCACCTCTGCCAAGCTGCCACAGTTGGGTCCTTAAGAAAGAAACCCACAATTGCTTGGATTGTAAGACTGTATGAGTGTAAGACTGAAGTCGCTCTGGATAAAATGCTAAAATGTCGTAAATGTAAAATACACACAAGTCAATGGCAATTTAGAGTAATAAATTAACCTAATGTGCATGTCTTGGACTGTGGGAGGACACCGGAGTACCTGGAGTAAACCCACGCAGACACGGGGAGGACCCAGGCTGCTCCGCCCTGTGATTGTGATTGAGGCAGTGGTGTTGACCAACGAGCCGCCTGTTTTTTGGTCCAACATCATGCTAAGAATAATGTGATGTAATACCATACACCCAAATGGCGTTTTTTCCAAGTTTCGTGTACATTTCGTTCCACTTTCATAAATTGATTGGTGTTGTGCGAAACAAAACCCAGCAATCACACTGCAAAGTTCAGCACACCTGTCTAGTTTATTGATTTTTTTTTTCCAGAGGCCAAAAAACCACAATAAATGCCACCATTATCATCCATACACTACATCAACATGATGCACATGGAAAAAAAAAAATATGTAAAAAAAAACCCCCCCAAAAAAAATCCAGAATAATAAACAAATTATGAGCTACAGTATCTACTGCAAGTCCATACAATAGATCGAGTCCCACTGCTGGATGGTGAGGATATATATTTATATTTTCATATATATATTTATGTATTTATATGTATTCTTTATTGGGTACCACCAGTGCCACTTTCCATAAGAACTCAGTTTGTATTTAGCGCGGCACGCTAATTTAGTCCTGATTCTGTAGAAGTGTCCGAAGCTCTCTTGGCTCTCTGTAGGGCAGCTGTGCTGGTTGCTATGACAACTGGAGCATTCCACCACTTGAACTTTTTTTTTTCCTCGTCTTGGCAACACCCACCAGTTTTTGACAGCGTAAGTCCGTGCTTTTCCCAGTCCTCCCAGAGTGACGCCTATTGCTTTTGTCTGCAAAGTTATCAAAGTTATTTTTCCAGAGGCGTGACTGAGGTAAGAACGCACACGTTGTGTAAAAACGATTTAGGCTGGTCAGGTGTACTTGCTGGACATTAGTAAAATGAAGATAACATTCCACCGGGATTACACCAGCGTTATATAAAAAATTGTGTATTGTTCTAGTTCCTAGGAAACAGAGATGCCATTTTGAGTCAGATTTAGCAGATTAGAGGATTATCAATTTTGGCAGCTGCTTTGGATCTGCATTAAGCGACGAGACGATCATATGAAGGTGATGTTTTACAGGCCAGTAACGTTAAGCATTTAGTGAAGTGAATTCCAGATGTACGGGCTGCAAGCCAGACGTGGCAACCTTTGAGTGTCAGAGTTTCAACCCTTTGTTTTTATTTGTCTCTCTAACACAATAACACAATATGGCTTACCAGATACATGTATGAATACACAGTGAGTAGCAGCTAAATCAAACGACGTGTGTGAGCGAGACAGAGAGGGCAAATGAACGGATCTCCTTTTATAGCAGGCTGGTTGGTTAAGATGGACAGGATTAGTGGGATCTCATGACGAGCCAGAGTGTTATAAGTGTGATCTATACATACTTTGTGAGTCCCCTTTTCTCTTCTGTAAGGGTCAGGACCTTCAGAGGACCTTCGTAGATCAGGTGCTATATGGGTGGTGGATCATACATAGCAGTGCACTGACACTGCTGGTGTGTTATTCTGTGTTTTGCTGGTGCGAGGGGATCAGATATAGCAGTACTGATGGAGTTTTTGAACACCCACTCACTGCTGGACTGAAATTAATCCCGAAAATGCCCTTTATACACACGGCCTCCTGTGGGCACTCATGAATAATTCGAGGATGATGAACACAAACTGTGCAGCAACGGATGAGCTGCTGTTTTGGACTTTACATGAGGGAGGAACGGTGGCTCGGTGGGTAGCACCCAGGTCCTGGGCTCGAGTCTACATGTCCTCCCTATGTCTTTACTCTAGTTTCCTCCCATGTCCTAAAGGCATGTGTGTTAGGTTAAGCGAGTCGTCTAAACTGCCATTGACTGGAGTGTATAGATGACTAGTCTTGTGTCGACTAACCTTGTTATTTAACAACGTTAAATAAGTTAATAAACAAACAAAACAAACATCCCCATGGAGCAATAAAGTAGCTGTGGCTAATAGAATGCACAATGAGTGAACACAATGTTTAAACATTCAGTCAGCACTGCTGCCTCTGATCCATTCATACCAGCACAACACACATTAACACATCAGTAGTGCAGTACTGAAAATGTTCCACCCAAACAGTACCTGACCTTTGGTGGTTCTTATTGGTCCTGACCATTAGAGAACAGAGTAAAGGGAGTAAATTAACAAAGTATGTTAGGAGCAGATGGACTACAGTCTGGAATTGTGGAACTACAAAGCGCATCTGTATGGTAAGTGGAACCGATCGAATAGACAGTGAGAATTTAAAATGTGGTTTAATTAAACATCTGCTAGGTCCAGTTTAAACGGGAATCCCATATTTTGTAGCAATTAAGTAATGAACTTAACTATTAAATAACTTTCTTCATCATTGTTTTTATTTTAGCATGTCTTTTGTAATTCATTGAGTCTTCATTTCCTGGTTGAGTTGTAATTTTTTCATTTAATAAATGTAATTACCGCTTAATCCAAATTAAGCCATCCGTCCAACACCACAGGGTGCAAGGTGGGAACTGGACAGGCCAGTGATCCATTACAGGCCATACTTGCGCACACACATGCCTACGTTCTAAAACTGGGAAACTAGAAATGCCAGTTAACCTATCACGTCTTAGAAATATGAGGGGCAACCAGAGTACCCAGAGAAGACCTATACAGACACAAGGAGAACATGGTTTCAGGTTCCACACAAGTTTCAGCCAGGCCAGGACTCAGACCGGGGTCTGTAAGGCGACAGTACTAACCACTGTCACTGTGCCATCCTAAAGAGATGAAGACAAATGGGAAAGATTTCGCATTTGTAAAACTTTGAATTTTAGGAACAGCAGAAGTCTTGAGCATTTCCTCAATCACACCTGCTGTTACTTTGTCTGGAGGTAAGTCATGCACTGCTTACTAGACTGAGGTCAGGTGACATAACGTAGTATTGAGATATTTTTGTGCAGCAGCAACTAAATCCGATCCCAACATAATTATATCAGTTTGTGCTGTTCAATGTCCTATCAATGTCTGTCATTTATTTGTTACCTGTGTATTAACTTTCACCAAGAACTATATAAATTGGTTTCCATTCCCCTCACTAAGTCCATATTGTTCTTAACTGTATCTATCCATGCATGAGGAGAACAGGGAGGCTGTTGCGAATGCAAACACTGGTTCCAAATTGTGGTCATGTTCTTATGTTGCTGTAATATATATTGTACTATATGTGGTTATTGTGGGAATCCTTTTACAGATGACTTGGCGCAGATGTTTTGGCAATTCTTACGGTAAGGTTCGACGTAAATACGCTAATCCACCAACCACAAAAACACAACCGAGAGAACGATTTATCCATACCAAGCACGGCGTGTGAATCAGACAGCTGACGTGCCATTACTCACTGAACATCATGTAATGAACAGCATCAATAGAATTTCTAACCGAGCTAATTAAATCCCAGTCTTGCCAGATTAATTGCCATTATAGAAATGAAAAATTAGGCAATCTAAGCAAACTGTGCACTGTCCCACAAAAGATGACGCACTGCCAGTCCGGAATTGATTACGCAAATGTCACTGGACTGAGCTACCAAGCACCCAGTTTAAAATGGAATGAGATTCTTTCGAATAGATTTGTTTTAATTCAGCCTGCGTTGCTGGGGTGATGCTATGGTGTGAGTTACTAGTCCAACACCAAAATGTATATATACCAAGTATATATATTATTTATATATACTATATAGGACATGTATACTAGTGATTTTTTTTCCATGTTTTTGTGGATTGTGGTAGCCTAGCGGTTATGGTACTGGACTGTGGACCTGATGGTCCAGGGTTCAAATTCCACCTCTGCCCCAGTTGGGTCCTTAACTCACCATTGCTTGAACTGTAAGATTGTGTGTGTTTGTGTGTGTATATATATATATATAACAATGCTTTAAGACTAGTTCTTTCATGCCCAACACTCTTTTAAATAAAACTTTTTCGAAATAGCTCCATGAGCAGTTTGTAATGAGCCTATGTAAAATGGAAAAGGCTTATGATTAGAGCAAGATAAATGGAAAGGAATAGAGGGAGCCGTATCGTTTCGAATGTTACTGCCTTTATATCAGTGTTAATATGCAGGCCTGTAGGGATTGATTCACCATGCTGGTTTTAACCTTAAGCAAAGGATGTTTTTAGTTATGAACTCATAAAAGGATTCTGTTTACCATCTCTCTTTTTGCGCTTTTCCTTTCTCACTTTCCCTCTCTCTCTCTCTCTCTCTCTGTGCTCATTTTCTCTTTTAAAGAATCAAAAAGCAAGCTGTATCAATGTCCTTTGTGTGCTGTAGTTACTGGAGTGAATATCATTGGCGTAATTTCTGCTATTTTTCATTTCTTATTGGCCTTTACGTTTTCTATTCATCTAATCTGTGCTTGCATATTAGATTTTTTACTAGGTTACCTCATTATATTTTGTTTAACCACCTTTATCTCCTATATTCCTCTTCTCACACACCTTTCCTATCCTCATGTTGACTTTTGTTCAGCTTTTTGCTCATCTGCTATCTCCATATGTTCGTCTGGTTGCTACACGCCCTTGCTCTGAAAAGCATCTCGATTAAGACTTCCAGCAAATGACTACGGTGTCCCGTGTTTGTCGGTATTAATCGACTGTTTTTTTTTTCCGTCGTTGCACCAGAGTTATTAAAGGTCAAGTTGATTGCTGATGGTCTAATGTGGTAATTTGGCCTGGTGAAACATCTCCCAGGGAAATGAATATCTCAAGCTGCTCTGAGCATATCAATTTAGCAAATGTTCTTAAACAAGACTTGTGTGATTAAATTACATGTAATTATAGCAATAATATTCCTCTTTTTAATCAGCAATAACAGGCTGAATCAAGTAGAAACAAAAAAAGGCTCGCTGAGTGAAGGACGGAGCAATCTTGCGTACTGTGAGGAACTTATCATGCTGCGAAATCAGAAACCTTGTCAGCAGCAAAATGGAATCCTTTTTTTTTTTTTTGCCTTTTCATATGGCTGGAACAATAGAGCGGATGGAACAATTCATACTCAACATATTTCCCCTTCAGTTTAATTAAAAAGCCCATAAAATGCTCGCTCACTGTTTTCTCTCTCGCACGTACTTTTTCATGTTATTATGCTGCTCTTAGCCCTCTTCTTTTAATAACACTTGCAGTGAAGGATACCCAGGGGTCAAAGAGGCCTGTGTCTACGTTGTTGTCGGATGCACTGGGGGGGGGTCCAACCTGAATTATACATATATACACATTCATTTTTAGCCCTCAGAAACCTGAACGCTGCTATAATGCTTTCCCCCAGCCTCTGCATAGTTGGTAAATGCGATTCCACACGGTGCGTCCTCAGTATTATGACTTCTTAAATATGTACTTGGCCCTGCTGGTGCTTTGAGCACTGGTGGGGGTTGCCGTGCAGTCTGATGTTAGTGTACCCTCTCTCCTGCATACCCGTGCCAGAGAGCTTGATTTGCATATGTTGATCATTGCAGTCACGTTTGTCTGGCTCCTTGACAGTTTCTTTAAGACATTTATTACAGAAGCAAAATGCCTTACATTCACCTAGGGAATATTACAGATGATCAAACACAATCCACGGAAAATGTCTGCAAAGGGGTCTTTTTCAAACAGGCTGCTCATGTACGCTTCCCTACAAAGTTGACGAGTTCCATGTGTGCTCTTAACTTTTCTGCTGTTCAGAATAAACCCCTTCATACCCACAGCTCCCACACACAAACTCCCAGTCAAACCAGTCAGTCGTGCTGTCCTCCCCTCATCCTTCCGTCCTTGGTTAGACCTCTTCTGGTGTCTTTTCAGAGCCCGTTCATGTCTTTCTGTCCCCCCTTGCCTATTCTCTTCTATCCTGAGGGAAGATAGGGCATTTCATTGTGATAGTTGTAGTCTGGACAGACCTTCTGAACCAGTCGGTAGTCTGTGCTGTAAAATGATATGTAGATGCAGATGACCTTGAAAGGCTTGGAGCAAATCCAGGAAACATGACTCTGGGTCTGCTCCTGGAAGCAGGTCTTGGACGGATCATAGTTACAGAGCGAGGTGCGCTTGCTGCGGTCTACCTTCTCGTAGTCCACGCGACAGTTGAAGATCTTGGAGTCCTTGGGGTAAACTACACTCTGGCGCTCTAGGTCAAACTCGACGGCCTTCACAGGTGGCACCAGACTTACTGAGATGTTGCCCTGACCCGTGGAGTTGTGCCGAAAGTAGACGCTAAACGTCCCGTTGCCATGGTCGACAATCTTGCCAGTGATGAGGAGGTTGAGACGCACCGTCTTGATGTTGGAGTAGAAGTCACCCCAGCCGAACATCTTCTTGAACTTGCCTGTTTTGACAATAGGCCGGCGCTTGACACGCGAGCTCCCTAAGGCATCGGCGTCGGAACTGGCGTCAGACTTGAGAAGGTCACTGCCCAGCATCTCCCAGAATTCCTGTTTGGAGAATGGCACAGGTGAGCGGTAGGGTAGTTCTAGGGCTGAGGCATTAGCTGCACGACCGCGACTGTGAAGCACCCAGCGGCTGAGTGGTGACAGAGAACCCTGCCCGCCCAGGACGCCCAACGTCTTAGAGGGTTCTGCAAGGGAGGAGGACTTTGTACTCAACGAGGAGAACTGGTGATCATCTTGTCCCAGAACAAACTATAAGCATGGCGATGATGGATAATGAAGAACGAGACATACCATGGGTTTGAGCAAGAGTGATGAAAGAGATCAAAGGCAAGAAATGAGAGAATGAAGCCATGTATGTTTATGAAAGGGGGAAAATGAGACAGAGAGACATCGGTTAGCTTCAAACATCCCATAAATATCACAATCACATAAATACCACCCAGCAGGTTAATGGTATGTGCTGGGATCTGCACCTCAAAAAGTTTATTCTTCATAGGCATCTTGGGCCCCATAATACACAGTCATCCAGTTATCCTTCCCTCCACCCTGCAGCACCCCTGACTCTAGCTAATACGTGTAACTCATAAAATATAGAACATTTTGGACATTAGATTATTCTCATGACTTCAGTCCTCTGTGGTTCACTGTATTGCAGGGTATTACATGTGAAAACACCAGGTCCCTTTATGGCTTACTGGAGGTACAGGGCAGAATCTATACTGAAATAATAAAGAAATAATATGGCTCTTGGTTTTCAATGTCAGAGACAGTATTACCTCAGAGTGCCAGAGACCAGGAATTAAAATTGTTTATGCAACTTCCATAGATGAGTCTTTAAAACGAGCCTTATTGTGCAAATAGGTTTATTTTTGATCAGGCGGAAGTGTGGCACGACCAGGTTAAAGGAAGCTTATTTAATTTCATGGAAACCAAACCGGCAAAAATGTTAGTAGATGAAAATAAACTTATGTAACACCCACGAGAAAACTGAAACTACTACTTTTCAGCTTTTAGACCCCACGATTTAAGTTTTCAAAATGTAAGTAATCATTTTTTGTCCACTGATGAAAATAACTCGTATAACATCATGACTCAAAGGTTTACGAGGAGCTAAAAATGACTAAAAAAAAAAAAAAAAAACTAATTTAAACCACGACTAAAATCCCTACCATTACCCAGTGAGTCCCAAATACTGAGGCACATGTGCATGTCACGTGTGATAATTCCACTGTACAGGTGGTTTGTTACTTTTTGTTTTATTTCATAAGAATTAAATTGGATTTATTTAATAGTAATTTGCTGGAATGGCTTATACATTTTGGAATGCAAAATTTTCAGGGGCGGCTTGGAGGGTAGCACCACTGCCTCACAGCAAGAAGGTCCTGGGTTCAAACCCAGGGTGGAGTGGCCTGGGTCCTTTCTGTGTGGAGTCTGCTAGTCCTCCCCCTGTCTGCGTGGGTTTACTCCAGGTACTCCGGTTTCCTCCCGCAGTCCAAAGACATGCATGTTAGGTTAATTAATTACTCTAAATTGGCATTGACTCTTGGCTCCCCTGCCGCTGTGAATTTGACTTGACTTCGCAGATCAAATTTTGGCACCAGGTTAACAGGTTAAGAATGGATGGGTGGAGAGAGAAGACAGGAAAAGGGATTACTTGAAAACTATATTAGCTATGTAGGTGTGTGCTTCTGGGAAATGTTTGGGCAGAGGGCACATTAAACTCCTGTAGTTTGATGCGTGGCATAGTGAAGTTGGAGATGGTGAGTGGGTGTAATGGATAATTAGTACTTGGTTATGATCTATTTGAACAATAACTCTCACACGTGCAGATCATTCACCTTCAAGAGCACAACTTCTTCCAGATCAAAGAATAGAGCGTGTAGGTGACTCTTTAGTTTTCGCGTTTGTGTGTGTGTGTGCGCATGTGTTTGTCTTTTCATGTCACACCAGTTGTGATGCATCAATGGTGAGTGGCATCTGTTTGATGTATTGTTCATGTTTTGTCTAGTTCTGTGCTGTTTTGGTTCCCGAATGCGACTAAATCTTAAAGGTATACTCACTGCCCAATGCATATGTAGCATTAATGCAGATAATTTCTAAGAATATAACTGAAAGTCCAACATTGTACGATTGTACTAATACCCTTAGGCCTTTCTTATTACACAATACATGTGCAACACGAAGACAACAATGATATTTGACTGTAACACCAAATGTCTTTGAATGATTCAATAATAATGTATAAAACATATAGTGGCAACATAACATTCATAGCAGATCCATTAAGTTGGCTGGGGCATCCACGGACCAGACTTGCTCGCCCAGCACATACTACAAATGCTTGATCGGCTTGTGGGGAATTTGGAGGCCAAGTCAACAATATGGACTGTTAGTCATTCAAGTTAGTTATTCAAACACTGCCACTTGGCAATACTGTTACCATGAAAGGGTGCAATTGGTCTGCAAAAATGTTTAGGTGGGTTTAGGTTGGCTTGGTATTTCATAAGCACACACACTGAATTAGCAGTAGTTTGCCTCTAAACTCCACTGGAATTAACGTTGTAACACTGCAACTTGCCCACCCAGAAAAAATCTACTATGAAATTCCATAGTAAAACTGTAAATTAATTGAAAGTTTTAATGTGAACTTTGACAGTTTGACTATAAAGTTCTCAACTCTACTATACAATTTATTTTTTTTGTCCACTTCATGGTTCCACTGTCAAATTTCATAGTATAATTGTAAACTTGGTTGACCATAAATTATTTCACACTTCAATCATGAATTTTGATGGTAATTTGGCCTCTTTAGGGTTGTACTGTCAACGTTTACAGTACATTTTTACCTGGGCAGTCAGGCAAGGGAGCGGAAAATGTACTGGCCAGAACCAGTGTTGAAAATTAAAAACAACTCTTCTGCCATAGAACCACACGTTGTATATTTCCAGTTACTTATTATAGCACATCTATTGCTACAAATATATCCGATGAAAAGAACGGAAAGGAAAAACAGCAGAACCACAGCTAAAGCAGATAAAGTATTGTGGATGGTAGCTTGGGAACATAGTCAGTAAAACAGCTGCGGTGCAAACATGGTGTCTGGGTTTTAGGCACTGGGATTTTTAAGCACTGTGTTTGGAATATAAGATAAGATAAGATAAGATAATCCTTTATTCATCCCGCAATGGGGAAATTTACAGTGTTGCAGTAGTGCAG
>JAUZSV010262815.1:0-12159 GCA_034780495.1 Parotocinclus cesarpintoi
CCGATCTGTGTATGTATGTATATATACGTATTTGATACACTAGAACTTTCCTGTAGTTATTGACCAGGTTTTCACACAGTGCAGCAGGGAATTTTGTGCAGGTGATCAAAAATTTATTTTTTGTATTGTAATTTTCTGGATATTCTGTCCCTGACAGTTGAAGTGTACCTATGTTAAAAATTACATACCTTTCCATTCTTTGTAAGTGGAAAAATACACAAAATCAGCAGTGTATCAAATACTTATTTTCCACCCTGTATATAAACTGTTTTGGTGTTTGTTTCCATTTTGCTTCGCTACTGAACATGTTATTTTCATTAACGCCAAAGCATCTGAAACTGTGTTACAGAGTTATTGTATTTTTGTGGGGGATAATAATACGGTGTGATATAGATCTAGAAAAAGCCTTGTGTTACAACGTTTAATATTCTCTGATATTAATCTTCACTTGCATACCTCTGTGTACACAGGAAAGGAGATGGCATATAGGAAAATGGGTGCCAGCCATGGTAGGTCCATGCATACACAAGACTTGGAAGGCGATGAGCTTCGAGGGACTACACAGGAGCTAGAGTGGGAGATGGAGAAGGAGCTAGAGGAGCCAGGCCTGGACAGCTTCCGGCTTGAATGTGTGGAAACGCACTCCATGGGCAACTCATCAAGTGGAGGATTGAATCCAGACCGGGAGACCATCCAGGTCTCTGCATCCCCTCATGGGCATTTTGAGAGACTACAGGAGGAGTCCGGATATGTTACAAACTTCAGTAAGGAGCACAAGTGGAATTCAACCTGCATAGCCAAACACCTGTTAACCGGGGCTGGAGCCTTCATCCTGGGACTTCTCATTGGTCTATATGCTCAGAGGACAGAAGAGCAGCCGGCAACACCAAGCAAAAATACAGATTTCAGGGACAAAGTCATACAGAGCATCACTGCTGAGAAGATCCTGGCAACAAAAAGGTCAGCAGATGTATTTATCTATTCACCAGCTTGGCATTGTATGACATCAGATTAGGATCACAATCATCTACTGGGACATAGTGATATTGGTCTAGGCTGTGTAAACACATTTTTTACATTTTTTACAGTACCGTGTACAAACATCAGTGAACAATGTAGTGTGAAACGAATAAATATGCTTAAAACAAGTAGAAATGTCATTATAAAAAGGAATTAATTTAGTTGGCTTTTAGCTCACCATATTTAACAGCAACTGACCATATCTGCTTATTTGGTCACAGCAAAATAGGTTATTATTATTTGTTTTAAGGAGTTTTATTGTATTTTAGTAGTAAATCTGTCTAGCCAGTCACAGCTGTTGGGATAGGCTGATGATAGTCATAGAAAATGACTTCTTTTAAAAAGAAAAAACGAAAAGCAGGTACTTTCTTCCTAATTTGAACTGGGATGTTGTTTTTTACATCTTTTGATAATTAAATCAGTAACAAACCAGCACAAACCAACTTGAAACCACAATGACATTGTCTTTGCAGAGTTGGAAGCTAAGCAAGATTGTGTTCCAAAGTTGTCCCAGTTTGATTTATGCTGGCTAGTGCTGGTTTAGCTGGTGACCTCAATTGGTATCGCTGGTAAAGTTGGTTGACAAGCATACCATATTTGAAACTCTGACTGCTTGTATTTGCTAATTTTAGCAGGTAATACAGCTTTATAGACCTCAAAAATACCCAAATTATATTTATTTACTGCTAAACAAGTGCTATTTTATGAATTAAACTACAATATTAGTAGTAGTAGTACATTGTATGTGGCTGTACCAAACAGAAACTAGGCTACTGAATGAATCACACTTGTATGCTTAAACTTGGCTGCTCTCCTGCATGACTCGTTTCATGATTCACGGTTCACAGTGATTCAGATAAGAACAACCTCAGTAAGGAGCTCACCTTTTTTTGTGTTTTCCTTTATTTTTACCTCAACAAGACAACAAGAACTGAATCCTTTTGGCTTTCAGGCTGAGCAGTTAGCATAGCTAATAGCTAGTAACTAGCATCCTGAGTTCATTAATAAAGTAAGTGTTTTGCCTTTAGTTTTCACTTTCACTCCATTAGTCACTTTATTACATTACATGGGATTGTCAACACTTATTATAGAATAAGCTCTGCGTTAATAAAACGAACAGAAATGTTGGTGCTGAATGAAGCAAACACAGTAACATTAGCTCTAAGGGGCATTAGCCAAAGGAAGTTTTCCAGGAAAGCAGACATAGCTTTTCTGATGATAGCCTCTGTGGGACGTGATTGCTTCTGACAAAGGAAGTCCTGCAGCTAATATGATGGCATGGTTTACCCCCACTAGTGACAACAGTCGCAATGTGCTTTGTAGGTACTAAAGTTAAAGTGAAATACTAAAAAGCCTCTAGCTGCCAGACACTGTTTCAGAGCCAGGGATTATGGAAAGTATGTGTATGGATGAATATTTGTCAGAAAGATAACTTCCCATGTGATTTCGGCTGTACGGAAACAGCATCCATCCTGCATCACTGTTTCATTATTTATTTTGTCACGTTAATGTTTCAAACAGCTGTGCCAAGTGCTCTTGAACAAGCAGTATCATAAAGCGACATTTTGAGAAAGGTACTATGTCAAAACATTTGAATAGCTCTCTCAAGCACTGTCTATGCAAGCCAGATAGTACGCAGTTACAGGAATATTTACAAACATAATTGTGTTGTCTTGTCTGTCAGAGGTGTAATGGTACTTTCCATTATGTGACATGGCAGGTTCTATTGTATGCACTTGTGGGAATAAGTTACAGTGTGGCATGAAGAAGGGATTTAGAGAAAATTAGGATGTCTGGGGAAATGGGACTACGTGTCTCAAGATGGAGGAGAATCTCATCTCTCACATTAAGCTGAGACCACTCCAGCCTGCCTTCGATGCTTGGGTGAAGATTAGAAAAGACTTTGAAGATCTTTTTCAAACTGGTTCAATGCACATGCTAATGACTTCATTATAACTAATTTGGGACATTCCAGCTCTGCTTTGCTAGCTTGAGCCAGCTTTTCTCACCTCTCTCATTCTCTCGACTGAAAACGGTCAAAGTTTAAACCCAATATTTAGTGCCCCACATGTGCTTGTTTAAATAATGTATTTGATCAAATGACTTTAAACTCACATGAGCCCTCATTTATCCACCTCTAGGTCACAGTAAAGGTGGCATCTGGCAAACTGATAACTTTCCAATGCAAGGTGTCACTGGTAGCATTTCATTATAAGATTAGAATAGGGCCGGGAATCAGTGACAGACGTAGGTGCTAGTGTGCAAGGTTTATTACAAGATAAGAACAAAACTAGGTGTATTCATAGAGTAGCAGAAGTAGTTGTAAAAGTTAGGCTAATAAAAATAAGCACAGACACAAAGACAACTGACAGACAAAGCTATTCAAAAGTAGATGAAAATATAAGTTCTTTTACATGCACATAATGCTCCAATAATGCCAGAAAATCAGATTTTGTAAGTAGTCAGATCAACGAGTATACATGCACACCATTAATAAGATAATGGGAAACCTTTACATATCTGAGGTAAATAATCGGATTTCTACTTTGCAACTACTCAATAATTTCACAGAAATATGCGACATGAACTTGGAGCTGCATTAAACACATTACATAATTAAGCCATTCAGATTTTGTATCTATAATGCTTTTCAGAGTCTCCTTAAAGTGCTTGATTGCTGTTTTTTGTTTTGCTTTTTTGCTGCATTCCATGGCCTGTTTAATTTCAGGGTTAAAAAATATCAACTGGTCTTCCCAGAAAGTGAAAGGAAACCAAAGCCAAATCAAAACCCACACAGACGGAATTGCAAAGTTCACACATGCAACGACTTCAAACCTGGTTTTGGGTTGCATGAGCTTATAATAAAGCTATTTTGTCTTTAAAGCTCAAGTTTGGGTAAATTATTTATGCTTATTTTTAAATTGCACGTTCACCTTTCAGTCCTGCTGTGTGGTAGGCATAATTTCAGTCTTGTGTTTCCCATGCTCCATTACTTGCTAGTGTTGATATTTTTTTTATTTTTGCTTAACTTTTCAACAGTCTAATTTTAGTTCCTTTTTTACCGTTCTCACCATTACACTCTTTAGGCAGTGTGTTTATCGCACTGTTCACCATTGGCTTGTCCGTAAATGGACCTAAACTGAAATGCAAGGCATGCCATTAACTTCAGTCAACCATTCTAGAAATTACAGCAAGACAATTATTCAAACACATTAAAATCTGTCTGGATTGTTCAGTATTTTTCTGAGATTGGCGTACCTTTTATTCACCAATGGTAAATGCTGTTCTTTTGGTGGGTCGCTTCCATTGAGGAAGTTTAGCCGCCATTCACACCTTGACCCATTTGACTCACATGAAGGCAGAGTAACGTAACGACTTTCATATCGGTCAAATATTGGCACCCTGCGATGTTCAACCTGTGAACGACACATGTTTTCACAGTGTGGGTCAAGGTCTATCAGGATCACCTCCAAGGTGACAACCTACTAGGGAAAAATGCCTGGGACTCCCTATCAGCTTCTAGAACTGTAGAAGCCTTTTAGATGAGAAGTCAAACATCTTCAAAGACCAAGAAGAAGTCCAGTTGCCTTCAACTCAACACTTAAGTCTTCCATTGTAACACATATTTAAATGTACACATTTGAATATTGTACCTGATTAAATGGCCATTGAGTGTAAATGACTACCTGTTCATAATGAAGTGGCTACAAAATATATATTTTACTGACATTATTAATTAATTGTATGTACTGGCTTTTTAAATCCACATCAGCTTTCCACCTAATGTCTCATCTCTGTGTTGTTTTGAATCATTAACCTCCCTAGATGTCAGCACCCAATGCACCAAGACTTGTCTTTATATATTAGCCGTATCGGCCTAGGAGTTGTACTAGATTTATATATAATAAATGGAGCAATGGTGTCACTATGGTTTGAACTACACTAAAGGTTGATGGTTCAAAAGCAAGAGCTGCCAATGTTGAAATCTTAAAGCCCTAAATCCTTCCCTGCTCATGTAAGATTGTATTAATTGCTCATGGCTGAACTGAATGGAAAATAGTTCCATGTGTTTCTTTGGAGAAGCTTGAATGCTGTAAATTCAAATCGATTCAGCTTAATAGCCTTGAGTTATGAACTGTGGGCTGTGGTTACAGAGTGGTTAAGGCTCTACACCGCTAATTGGAATGAGTATGTTGGATGTACCAAGCTTTTTTTGTCCTTAAGTGAGTCACTTAACTTTATGCTAATTTATATCAATTTTAGCACCACTGTATCACAGCAAGTGGCTCCCGGGTTCAATCCCAGGGTGAAGCGGCCTGGGTCCTCCCTGTGTCTGCGTGGGTTTACCCAGGGTACTCCGGTTTCCTCCCAAAGACATGTGTGTTAGGTTAATTGGTGTCTTTAAAGTGGCCCTTAGTGTGTGACTGCGTGTGTGTGTGTGTGTGTGTGTGCGCTCTACGATGGAATGGCGTCCCATCTAGGTTTGTTCTTGCCCTTGCACCCAGAGTTGCACCGGCTGACCCACGACTCCATGTGGATTAGGCGGAAGATAATGAATGAATGAATGAATGAATGAATGAGGATATTAATTGTGGTATTGCCTTAAGTATAGTGTTTGACTAAGAAACTAAGAAACTGTTTACCTGTAACAGTAGGACACAGAAAAGACACAGGCAGATGTACATGCAAGTGTAGAGCTGTATTCAGAGTGGATAAAGTGAAAAGCAAGATAAACAAAAACTAAAAAACTAAACCAATAACTCTGAACACTCTGAATAATGCTAACACAGACAAGCTACTGCAATGTATGCAAACAATCATTTATTAATAATAGACACAGGCAATGCTAACATTAACAGACTAATGTAACACAAACTGAACAAAGTTAGTTCAAATGCTCACAGATAAGTACAGACAACACTAAACAAGCACACAATGCTAATAACAGCAGACAGTGCTAATACAAACATGACGTGCAAATACACACAGAAAAGCAGCCAATACTAAAACATAGATCAGAACTAATAAGAACTACGCTACAGAATTACACCAAACATGGAGCACACTAGACAAAGAGTCACAGGAAACAAGAACGCACAGAGACAAGGAGTACAGAGAAAGCAACAAACCAGATAACAGGAGCCACGAGAAACGTGTAGAGAGGAATATCAGACTAAAGGATGACAGAAAATCAGTGAGGGTATAAATAGGCTTGACACAGCATTCTGTAGTTGAACGCAGCTGAGGTTCAGTCAATGGCTGTGCAGGATGATGTAGCTAAAAAGCCCAGGTTTATTCATTCATTTACTTATCCACTTAATGCTGGTCATGGCTGCAAGGACGTCAATGCCTAGCCTGGGGCACATGGTGTATATAAATAACAATATATCGTAGGGTGCACACACTCACACACTAGCCTAACATTCATGTCTTAAGACTTTAGGAGGAAACCAGTGGAACCCCAAACAGAAAAGGACCGCTCATCATCAGAAATTCTTATGCAAAGGTATTATGTGAAAGGGGTTTAAGACACATATGATGAAAAGCTTGTAAAAAAAATAATGTAACACAAATAAATGAGAAGCAGTGCATTGTTCATCTCCTACTTCTCATTTTAATACTACCACTTCTTCACATATTTCACAAGCCCAGCTCTGTGTTTATTTCTAAGATAGTCCTCCTATTACAGTAAACTTCAAAGGGTGTATGGTTGAAATTGGATTAATCCAGGGAAAAACGTGTTTCCTACTGTTTTTTGGCCTCTTTAATGGTATTCTTTATCTCCCACAGACACTCAGTCTTAATTACACAGCGGTAATTGATACATTGTGGTCTCTGCTTGCATCCTTTATTCCGTGCTGTTTAAGTAGTGGATCTCAAGGTCAGACTGGGGAGTTCACAGTGGGAGGATTCTACAAAACCGCCAATTCAGTTCTCTGTGCTCATGCTGTGGTCTTTGAGCCATGAGTCTACCCCATGGAGGAGACAGTTATTGGACCCTTGGTTCAACCATTAAAGCTAATGGCAGAATGATGGGGCAGACTCTTGGTACAGACAGAGACCAATCCTCAGCCGTTCTGACATCATGAAGTGATCCCTGAGCACAGGTGATGAATTCAACATGATACAACTGTATTTTTTGAGTAGAAAGGTCAGGGTGGCAGTATTAAAAGTGCATGCAAGGTTTTTTATGGCCAGAAAGCATTGAGAGGTCATAACATTTCTGTAGCAAATGATTATGTGAACATCGCCAGCAGATTTATTACTGCAACTCTCCCTGTTTCCCCAGGCATTTAATGACTAAAATGACAATATTTTTAATTTAAAGGCTATATAAACATTTATTTTGCATTTGTAGCGCTTTGCCGTTCTTACATGAGGGAGCCTGGAGCCTCAAATGCATGAAAGACCTGCATCTTTCTAAATGTACAAAGCAAATAAAATTGTGTTTTAGTGTGTAGCAATATCTACTTATTAGGGTGAAACACTTATACTTATTATTGTTCATATGCACTGTAATGGACTGACAGTTTGCTTAACAAAACCTAAACAGGATTAATCAAACATAAAAAGTGAGCGAATGAGTGAGTACCCATAGGATAATATGAGGTTTTCATCTGTATTCAAGTGGTGAAGTGGTAATTTTGCATTAGTATATTATGACCTTATGATCATATAACACAATCACAGGTAAACCACGTGCAGTGTCTGTGTGAGCAGACTGAATGCTGAGCAACATTTGGCTAATATTGTGCTCTTTGTAAGCACCGGGATGTTGTAAAAGGGTGTTCAGACAACATCCGAATCCACTATGTGCAATTTCACAGAAAGAATTGCGGGAATTAGATGTATATATGAACATATGAAACACAAAAAATGGTCACTACAAACAAGTTTTTGTTTTGTTTTGCAATTAAGCAAGCTATTTAGTTATTTTAGTTAGTTTTAATGAACCGTGTTATAATTTAGTTAACAACTGTCCATCACAAGTCCATCACAGTACACATGCAAATTTACACACTTACCCAATTCATCTGATTATAACTGATTGAGCTACTTGGTCTTTTAAATGAGATGGGAAACTGAAGTACACAGGGGCCAGGAGACAGCACTAAGCTCTGTGCCACCAAGTACATCTATCTAGGTAACTCTACCATCAGTAAAGTGTAAATGGATACACTGAGTCCCCATATAATCAAATTTGACTCCGAACCAAAGCTGCTTAATCAAAGACCTGATAAATATGAACAGCAAGGCCAGTGCCTACTTAAATAAGATGGTCTATAACATAAAATGTTTTACATCTTTTAATAATATTTGTTTTTTTAAGTGGTTGTCATTGTGAGTTATTGTACAATTTGTCCTGGCCTTATTTAAGTCCCTCTTGAGGGAAGATTGTTTAATCCTGGAGTGGGTAGTAATGCGTTTTGGGCGTAGGCCAAATTCAATTTACATAGACAGTTTTCTATTAATCATCGACTCAAGACATATTAACCTTGCTGGTAGGGTGCCAATCAGAGACGCAACAGGAGAGACAACTGGCTAAATGCTGTGTTTAGGGATAATTATCTCATTCTGAAATGAGAAGCAGTCTTGACGAAGCTCTCCCACTTGGATTCTCAACTTAAAGCTATTCATGTGTGAAATGATTAGCGATTTCTGGGATGCTAATGAAGTGGATTATGGGTCGTGCAAAGTATTGAATGTTACAAAGAACTGGGAAGAGTAATGAAAGGGCACTGCAGGGTTTGCCCTGTAGGTTTGCAGTAAGACACTGCATTCACACTGGCTCACCAAGTGTCACACTGCCTGCACAAAGCTTAGCATTAGAGAAACATCTGTGCTTGTAACTCTCAGGGAGAAATCAGACAAAATGCCAGGCCCTAAGGCCCTGCGTTCGAATCTTGCAACATCACAGGACAAAGACACTGGGATGGACAAAAACCTTGTACAGAGGTTCCATGTTAAGCATAGAGGGGCACAGTGGCACAGAAGTTAGTGCAGGTGTCCCACAACACCTGTGTAACTGTGCATGTCAGCCCTGTGTCTGCATGGGCTTACTCTGTTTCCTCCAGTTTCCCCCCCACATGCTTCATCAATTGCTATGATATCCATTACATATAGCTTAAAAGATGTATGGTAATGCATGAAAGTTTATGAACATTTTATATAAATATGCCCATAAACAATTAGCACACAAAAAGTAGAAAAAATGTAAAGAGAGGATAACATGTAAGCAACTAAAGGCCTAATCCTACTTTTCACTAGTCTGCTAATCACAAAAACTCTGACATCTAGATCATTTTCCACATCTACCACAATTTGGCACAGTTGTCACTATACATATTGGGGTCATCATACATTTCTGGGATGAATGGACAATGAATCATTCCCCAGCACTGCAATAGTGACCCACGCCATGCCCTGGGATGGATGGATGCAGCCTGGGTGTACTACAAGCAGTAAATACTGGTATATGTACCAAAACAGCCCAGCCCAACTTAATTTTATATACCTCCATTTAAGGAGGTATTTATTATTTTCCGAACTAGAATAATCCACAAATAAGGATGGGTAACATCCACATACAGTATTTGGCTGTGTGCCATGTATTGAAATAGCAATCCCTTACCTTTGACACCAAATAGATTAAATGGTTCATGCACTGTGACTTTGCAGAGGATGATAAAATGCCCTCTTTTATGTGGAAAATACTAAATATTTCCCCTCCGCTTATGTGTGTTGTAAAAATGCTGCATTCCATAAAGCACATGACATGTATGATCAAACACTTTTGGTAAAATCACTTAGTGGGGTTGGGATATTGCGCAAGGCACACTGCAGCCCTTATTCTGTGGTACTAAAGGAATTGAATAAGCGTAACTTGGCACAATTTCTAGGCAGAACAAAGCTATTACTGTATGACACCCATTTCAATAATGTGGCTTTACATGAAGTAGTGGCAGGTACTTATAAAGAACACTCATGATGAAAGAAAATGGAAATTCTTCTATTGTGTTGCTCTTTTGTTTTAAATCACAAGAGCATTTCTCATTGTCACGGTTCTGTTACCTGCAGTAGGCTACTGAGTCTGCATCGAGCCACTCTCTCGAGGTTAAGCTCCATCATTAGGATATGTATGCTGCAGTCGATGGTGCTGGAGCAGAATCAATATTCTTGGGGTGGGAATCAATAATAATAACTGAGTGTTACAGCGGACATCTAATAAGTGGAGCCATTCTCACAGCCAGGAAAAAAATAGATGTCACCATCTCTTTCTATTGTCTTATGGTGAAATTCAAATATAGAGAAGGTGTACAATTTACATTTAAACTATTTAGCAGGTTTGTGGAAGAGCAGCTTAAAGAAGTGCTTTGCAATTTGCTTAGTAGACATTCTAGCACAATGGCTTAAGAACACCATCAAACTGAACCACAGTTAGGAGTTAATATTGGACCTTCTGGTTCAGAGTCCAGTGCCTTAACCACTAGGCTACCACAGTCCCATTTCTTACTTCAGTCGAAGTACAGAAAGTACAGATACTATTGGTGAAATACTATGCGATACAAGTTTTTACTCAAGTTCAAACAATGCAGTACTTTATTTTTAATAATAAGTATTCTTAGGCCATTGCATTGTTGTATTATTGTATACACTTAAAACTGACTACTTGGAACTGACCCTTGGAATATGGAACTGAAATTAAGCGTAGCCTCAGATTCAAAAATGCCTGAGAGAAATAATGAACTGAATATGACAATTTTACTGATTCTTAATAAGTTGTCTTTGTCATTGTCACATTTGAAAAACCAAAACCATAATTTATATGCTCCTTCAAAGTAACAAGGACCATGATAGAAATGCAGTGGAGTGTAAAAACACAATATTTGTCTTTAAAATGTAGTGGAGGCAAACTTAAAAAAATAATTTCTAAAACTCAGGGTGATTTAGAGGTTAAAATTCTGAAGTTCTAACCAGATGGTTAAGTTCAATCTAAGCTTCTCCAAGCCACCCTAAACATGACTTTTAACATTTAAAGCATAGTTATAAATTGCTCTGAAAAGTCTACAAATGCTGTAAATTTTTACTCATGTTCAAAGGAAAAGTGTGCGAATAACTGAATTATTGGTCCTGAACGAGACTTTTGTTCATTTAGCAGATCACAAAATATAGTGAGTTTTTTTTTTCATAATATTTTTTCTCTTAATGAGTCTCCTTCCGACCTCTTCAGATAAACCCAGAGATTATCAGCATTTCAGTGGGAGCAAGAGTAGTAATTTCAGTTTACTTATTACAATAGAATATTCTGAATCAATCGCCACTTCGTCCAGTTCTGTATTATATGGGTTGTGACAAATAATTAGCACTTTTGCGAGTAATGATTAATGACTACACGGCATTGCTTGTTGTTTTCCTTTGCTGATGCATGCTCAGGCTGCACACTGGTTGAAATGGATTCAGGTCAAAATACATTTAATCTCTAACAGATTCATAAAATCAGTTGTTTTTATGAAAAAACACCAAGTGTGGTTGCCAGTCTGATTCTTTAAAAAAATGCAACAATAATGTAATTGACTTGACAAAACAAACAACATTATTTAACTGTAAAGGCCTCATTATAAGACTGCTGTATTTTTTTCTGCATATTAAAAGTTTTACTGTAAAGTGAAATGATTGAAAAATAATGATTACTTTTCGACGAAAGCAACATCTAAATACTGCAGAATTTTCTGTAAAGGCATAAATACCTCTTGACTCCTATCTAATATTAACCTCAAAATTCACTGTTAAACTCTCTTAAAGTATTCCTTGTTGCCTGTTATTATTAATGCTCAAAATGTGAACAAGATGTTTCTATGCATTACAGGCACAATTTTATCTCGATGATTTCAATTCTTATTACAGACGGCGCTAGAACCCAAACAACACTACTCGGAAAAATATCACGTATCAGAGGTGTATTTACGTCATCATGGCGAATGCCAGTTTACGTACCTACTATTGTAGTAAATTTCAGAGTAAAAGAAACATTTTCTCTTGTATCTGAGTTTGCTTTTGTTGATATTCTTTTTTTCGTGTATTTGTTTAAAAAACGATATGTGTAAATTACATGTAAGTACACTCGCATCAAAAAGCCTC
>JAUZSV010262922.1:0-12158 GCA_034780495.1 Parotocinclus cesarpintoi
AATAAAGATTTATTTGTATTTTTTTTCCTCCCTCCTCAGTAGATTCTTAAGTAGGAACATCCGAGGAACAAGAAATTTAAAAAGTCTGGTTTAATGCTCCTTTGTAAAAAGCACCACAGAAATAAATGTGACTCTGATATGCGTCCTGGCTGGAAGGCATCACTGGGACGCTCACCCACTGTGGTGTTGGGCTACGGTGATGTTCGGTCAGAGGAAAACGTTACGACGGACGTTGAAATCGTAGAGAAATTTAACGTAGCCCTCGCGTTTTTGCTCAGCAGGAGTTTGGAGGGATCCCAGACGAACGGTCACGCTTCTCTGTACACGAGCCATCTTAAGTGCACATCCTGTGGCTCGCAGTCTCCACAGCACTCTGACGTCTGCCCCAACACCCCGGGCTCACGGCTTACCGAGGAGATGAGCGAGCTGCACTCCGAATTCTCCGACTCCAGCTGTGGTGAGTTGAGTGGAGTCTAATTATACAGTTACGACTCAACCAATCATTTGCACTCATCTTACGCAGAATTCAGCACGCTTTTCTTACAATTCAGCCACACCGAGACTCTTAAAGTCAATCCAGTTATACTGAAGACAAGCCAGTGATGGACCGGTTAATCCTGCCGATTAATGCCATTTAAAAATAATCTGTATTATATGCACTTCAACGATAGTAGCAGAAATGCAGAGAAACTCTTTTAAACGGGGACTACTGAGTGAATAAAGAGCAATTTTATAAAAGGTGAGGGAGGAGCTATTTTATAAGACGATAATAACTTTGTTTGAAGAATTAAAACTTACTGCGTTCAACTGGAACTGGGATAAAATAAATTTTTTTTAAAAGTTGCTGGCACTGTGCGCACTGCTCTAACATTGTTTTTTTTTTATTGATTTTACACATTCATTTCTTAAATATCCCCTAATTTTTTAGGCAGTGTATATATCGTAGTACAATCCACAATTAAAAATATATCGGTCGACCACTAAGGGACGCCTTACAATAAAAGGAGGGATTAAATAAAATGCACAAACATACAGACACAAAGATGTGATTCTCAGCTCCCTGGAAAGGAGGGTTTCCCAGGTAAGGACTGGCCTTAAACGAGGCCGCAAACGAGCTCCAAAGTGAGACTCTTCAGAAACCCCAAATGCCCCGATGGCAAGAGTATGCAGCTTAGAGGGAGGAATCAGAGGAGCGAAAAACGCATGCTGGAGAAGACGAGCTCATGTAGACTGGGACTAGTGTGAAGGTACTAGACTATGTACCAGAAGGTCCAGGGTTCAAATCCCACCTCTGCCACAGTTTGTCCCCGAGCAAGACTTTTAACCTACAATTACTTGGATTGTAAGACTGTATGAATTGTAAGTCGCTCTGGATAAGGGCGTCTGCTAAATGGCGTAAATGTAGAAATTTAGACTAATGTTCTCCTAAGATCTAGTATGGATCAGAACCCTTTGATGGATTATCAGATATTAAATGGAAAATTAAATCTTCCAAGTGAAAGTCGGTTAGAAAAAGAAAGTTACCCCAGACCACGGTGCATTCCTGATCAAGAAAAAGATCAAGAAGTGCTTTAGCTTTCCTTTAATCTGTCCCGGTGACCCACCGACCCATCTCTAACCCACTCGCCCGTCTCTCCTTCCAGAAAACGGTACCTACTTTTGCAACGAATGCGACTCCAAATTTGCAGAAGAGGAGATTCTGAAGCGGCACATGCTTCAGGTGCATAGTGACAAGCCATACAAATGCGACCGGTGCCAAGCAGCGTTCCGCTACAAGGGAAACCTCGCCAGCCACAAAACGGTCCACACAGGTAAGGCGGAGACGTCCGTCTGGAGGAGTTCCCCTGCTGAGTCGATCGATCCGCTCTCTAAGCGGCTCCCGTGTGTGCTCTCTGCAGGCGAGAAGCCGTATCGATGCAACATCTGCGGCGCGCAGTTCAATCGACCGGCCAACCTCAAGACCCACACGCGCATCCACTCTGGAGAAAAGCCATACAAGTGCGAGACGTGCGGGGCTCGATTCGTTCAGGTTCGTTACCCAACTTGCCTCTCTACTTTTCCCTTTGCATCACATGCAGACACTGCAGCGACATTACCTGTGCACTTTATAAACGGCGTTTTCCCTGCAGGTGGCACACCTGCGCGCCCACGTCCTGATCCACACGGGAGAGAAGCCATACCCTTGCGAAATCTGCGGCACGCGTTTCCGACACCTGCAGACGCTCAAGAGTCACCTGCGCATCCACACAGGAGAAAAACCCTACCATGTGAGTACAGGGCAAATTAGACCCAATTAAAAAGTCTTTAAATAAATGACACCCACGCAGAATCAGCTGACAGTGTCGACTGAAAACACGCTGGCACGGGTTCTGATGATTAATATGCCATGTCGTGGAACATGTACACCAAATCAGACCCGGTAGAACCAACATATAATCGTGCACAATGAAACAAAGACATACCTCGCTGGCTGCACACGACCAAGAGGGAATAATGTCATTCGAAGAAACATGGGTTTGCAGAACAGCAACGCAGCATCACCTTTTAAAGTCTTTAAAACTCTATTCTGCGGCCCACTGATTCAACACGTCAACACGTCTGCCATATTGGTCCGGGCAAGACTTGCCTACAAACGCATCCAAGTAAAAGGGGCATTTGTCTGGTTAAAAAGCACAATAACCTACATTTCTAAATCGATTTTTAATTAACTGTTTTTGAGTCGCAATAGATAGGAGTGTGTATCGGCCCAATAATTCATTGTCCTAAATTATAAAACCTATGAAAAGTAATTTAATGTAGGAAACGTGGAGAAGGTTTTTTTTTTATTTGTCTGTTTACGTGTGCATTATTTGAGCTTTTGTTTTGCTCCGGGTCAGAACTAGGATCATTCATTTTGAAATATTACAAATAAAACATATACACACACACACACATATATATATATATATAAAAATTTTAAGATAAGCTTTTTTTTGTTGTTTTAGTAAGTTGTACTCTATTAATAATATAATTAATAAAATATTAAATTAAGGTATTACATTTTTGTGAGTAGTGTAGGAGTATAATACAGTAAATAAGTGAGTACTATATTATACGATGACTACTGTTCATACTAAATATAATATTTACTATTGTTGATTTAGTTTATTACAATTTATTCGACAAGAATCAGTCACAATTAAGTTGCCTGAGGCAATACGGCGCCGACGCCGAAGCACGATCCAGCAGCCAGTCAGTATTCGTGAAAATAAATCAAATTAAAACGTAAACAAGACATCAAAATATGACAATTTGCGGCAGTGCAAATACACACGCTCAACCTTTTTTTTTTTTTTTTTTTTTTTTAACTTATCCTTGAGTTTACAACATAAGTTTTATTTCCTATCCTAATTAATTGAGACGGTTGTTAAAGCGAACGTATCCTTACTCCGGATCGTTAACCCTCTTCTCCTTCCTGTTTCGCTTTTGCAGTGTGAGAAATGCAACCTGCACTTTCGCCATAAGAGCCAGCTCCGGCTGCACCTGCGGCAGAAACACGGCGCCATCACCAACACCAAGATTCAGTACCGCGTCTCCACGCCGGCTCTGACCAAGCCATGCTGAAATCGCACAGGGGGCCAAACCACGGCGTTTCCTGAGCCCAACTCGGACAATCATCCAAAACTGTAGTGCTACACTGTGTTGCTTTTGGACGAGAAAGAAGAAGAAAAAAAAAATATTGGAGGCATTTAATGCCGTTCTACGGGTTTCCTCTACATGTGAACATAGAACCACATCCGGTCTCTTGTCACTTTAAATGTTTATATTGGCATATAAGTAAATATAGTAACGTTGAGTGTTTTAAGTGTCACGTTATTAAAAGAAAAAAAAAGCTTTATTTTGTTCAGACACGGAGGACGGAATGTAAAGAGATTTAAATCCAGTTTTTGAGAATACAGTATTTTATATCAAAAGAAGTTACTTTTCTGAAAGTGTTGGACTTTTCATTGAAGGTCGGTTATTATATTTTACGGTGGTCCACGTTTTTTCTACGTGTACGGGATACACCACTTTAAAAATTAAACTAAACGGCCTCCCTTTCACAAGGGACGTTACAATTGGCTTGATTTGTATATTGGAATGAAAGCTGCTGTTTAAGATGTAAAAGGTTTGCTACTGGTCATTAAGCAGCTCCGTTAAGTTACGTTTAATTATTCGCCCCCTAAGATTTGGCTCTGCTGGCAGAACCCATCTTTAAAAGGTTAGAACTTGCATTAAGAAGCCAATCCGCTGTGGTACGATCAGACCGGTGATTCAGTCGTGTTTGTACAGGAAAAAAAATGACTATTTCTAATGGCAAGTGAAGGTTTACATTTTTTGTCCTTGTACTAGAAGCTACGGTAAAACGTTGTATTACTGCGCATTTCTTTTGTTCCTCTCTGTGTATATACGTCGTGTATTCAAGGTGCCTTTCTCAATGGCGACTGAACTGCTTCATGTTTGGTCCAGCTCATGCTAACGTGAAACCGAAGGGCAGCACTTGTCCTGTTGTTTTGTTGTTTTTTTTTAAAATTTGTTTGTTTGTTTTTTTTTCATTTTGTGTGTGTACATGTTTTTTACATGCTGTTCAACTTTGAAACAAGGAAAGAAAAAAATCATTACTGCTTGATCTGTGCATCTTCAGGTCTCGTTTTGGGATTGGGCTTTTTCTAAAACGCATTAAGCTAACTGTATAATATGTGTATGAATGTAAAATAAAAGTATTTGATTTCTATGTACAATTCTGGCCCAACGACTCCTGTTCTTTTAAGAAAAATGTCTAATTGTGACTTGTTACCCCATCCAATAATGAGCCAATTTATTATTATTATTATTATTATTATATAAAACCTATTTAATTAAGCATATTAAAAGCGTTGATTGTAAGGGGAACACAGCCAATGGGTACCGGTACTGGTACTGGGGGAGCCTATTGGATAAGATACTGGACTATGGGCCAGTAAAATCTATTTTGTTTTTAAAAATATATATATATTACCAACATAAATATTAATATTGATCCAAATTGTATTATTTACTTAATTTTACTATTACTTTAATATACTTTTAATTATTTACTTAATTAACATCTGGGCCACCCATGGAGGTTTGGTCCCTTTTTGAGTCTTGGTTTCTTTATTCTACATTAAGGGAGTTTTTCCTTTCCACTGTCACTCTAGGCTTGCACAATTTGGGATTGGCCTTTTAATATTAATATAATATTATAAAGCTGCTTTAAGACAATGCTCCATTATAAAAAGCTCTATAGAAATACATTTTACTTAGTAAAGTAAAGGTGGTTCAGGGTTCAAATCCCACCTCTTCCAAGCTGCCACCATTTGGTCCTTGAGCAGGGCCCTTAACCCACAATTGCTGGCTCTGGAGAAGATGGTCTGCAAAATGCCGTAAATGTACTGAACAACAACATTTTTGTACCTGGTGACAGTAAAGCCTATCCTATCAATGAATAACCAAGTCGTTCTGCTTTAGCTTTTGACAAAATCCAAGTCATGAAATGATGGCTGTGCTGTCAGGTAAGGAACACGAGGCCTAAAGTGTTCAACATCTGGATCAGCATCATTAAAGAACCAGAAGTAGAGGTCGTTTTTTGAGTATTGCCCATTTAACGAGCAAGACGAAGGTGAGAGAGGCACAGAAAAATCTCCCAAAAATGTTAAAAAAAACATTGGGAGGAACAGAGAATAAAAAAGAGGAAACACTCCACCTCTGGTCAACACTGAATAATAGAATTACAGCAAGAAGGGCACAAGAGTACAGGTAGAGAAACTAGAGAGAAAAGACTGGGATCAGAAGTGTTATTTAAAAGGCCGATTAAAAGAAAATTTAAAATAACGGTGATGAGAACCAAACCGTACCATAACTTTGGTCTCTTAATCACGACACGACTTTAAAAGTCATCCAAAATGTCACTTGGTGAGCAGTTAAGTTACTTGACATCCTCAAATGCTCAGGTAACTTTTAAACTTTGGTTGTACTTCTTACAATACACACTCGCGTTCTGCGCAAACCACTCGCTTCTCATACTAATCTAATTGACATTAGTTTCTCTCCTTTATTTCTTATTTCAATAGTGCACGGTTACATCATTACTAGTCCCACATTCACACTGGGCCAATTTAGAGCAACCAATTAACCTGATGCATGCAGGACAACGTAAAACTAACCTTGGAATGATTTAAGGGTTCTGAGGAGGCAAGTCTCCAAGTGACCTGGAATAACTGTAGGCTAGACTGAAGTACCATGGGCACTGATTAGACAATCGAGACTTCATCTTACTCACCCAATGTCAGTCTGATTCATTTCTACAGCGCTTTTTACAATGGAGCATTGGACCAAATCTCACACTGAGCAAGCCTAGGGCGACAGTGGCAAGGAAAAACTTCCTGGATGTTAGAAGGAAGAACCCTTGGAAGGCCCCAGACTCAAAAAGACTCACTCGGGAGGTCGGGTCAGAATTCGGTGTGCAGTTCATCCAAGCGTGGATCCATTTTGTCATGGATCAACGGTTCAAGGTGCTGGGTTGTTTTTTGACACACTTTGGGTCCCCTGATACCAACTGAGCATCTTATAAACCTTACATTCTAACCTGTTACTGACCATGTGCACCTCTTTATGAGTACAGTGTACCATCTTCTGATGGCTCCTCCCAGCAGGATGTAAAAGGTCAAGTCATAAACTGGATTATGATGCTTACAATCCAAGCAATTGTGGGTTAAGGGCCTTGCTCAGGGACCCAACTGTGGCTGAGGTGGGATTTGAACCCTGGACCATTTGAACCTTCTGGTCCATAGTTCAGTACCTTAACCGCCAGGCCACCACAGCCCATGAACATGGAACATGGTTTATCAACATAATGAAAGAGTTTAGTAACTCAAACAGATCCATCATCACCAGATCTTAATCCAATAGAACACAGTGCTGGAATCAGTTTAGACAAATGCAGTCCAGTTATGCCAATGAAAAGTGTACTGGATACTTTCTCTCTGGGTCTATGGGTAACCATAGGTAGAGTATTTTTTCAATTGCATTTTATCAATTGATGGTAACCATTTAACACTTCTCAAGCTGCTACAAATAAAAGCCGGTGTCAATTCAGTGACTCAAATGACTAACAAAAAAAAAAGTCACCTTCCTCTTCCAGTCTTTTAACCTTTCTGTTTTTCTATTCATTGCTCTTTTCATAAAACAGAAATGAGATGTTGGCGGTTCAGAGCTGCTCTTGTGGCTTTTCACTACCTCCTGGACGCTCCGGTTTAGTTCCTTGCTCTCTTTTGTGTAGCGACTCTCTCTAACAACTCCACTATTGTTGCAGGCTGAGGACGGCTTTTCCTTTACACGTACTGTCGTGACAATTCAGCCCTGGTTCCTCAAACTCCAGTCCTGGAGCGCTGCACCTCTGCGGTTGCGGTTTCGTGTGTACGTCTGCTTCAAAAGCTATTTAAAAGATGAGTCACTTAAGGTGTGTCCGAGCGGGAAAACACGGCGGGGTTGGAACCTGCACATGCATAATGGATAAAAGCAAGGGTTTGCATTCGTTTTTTAAACATGTAGGGTTTTATTTAAGTTCTGAGGGTTTGGACTTAATGTAGAGGTGTTGCTCTTCAAACGTTGAAGCCCACCGTCCTAAAGACAAAATGTTTAGAACGTTGTGGAATGAGCTAGATTTCTGTATTACTCACACTGGTCGTACATCATTATATACACCCATTCTTTATCTTTATTTAACATTGTGAATGTCTATTCAGGACCCATAAACAGCACCCGGCAAAGAAGGGAACAAACCCTAGACCTCGGGACTGTGGTAGCCTAGCGGTTAAGGTACTGGACTCTGGACCTGAAGGTCCTGGGTTCGAATCCCACCTCTGCCAAGCTGGGTCCTTAACCCAAAATGGCTTGAACTGTAAGAATATATCAGTTGTAAGTCGCTCTGGAGAAGGGTGTCTGCTAAATTCCATAAATGTAAATAGACAGGTCTCCAGTCCAGTCCGGCAAAAGGATCATTGGACAAAATGTGGAAAGGAACTGAACGTTATAAGGAAGAACCCTTGGAAGGACAAAGACGCAAAAACACCAATTTGAATGGTCGGGTCAGAACATCAAAGGGCAGAGAATAAATGGCTGCACAGGACAAGGAAATGGAACAAATCCTAGACAGGTCTTCCTCCAGCCCAGCAGAAGGAACATGAGTTTACATATGCATGCACAAACTCTTAAGAAACAACAGCTGACAAGGGTAGTTGTTGGGCTGGAACTCGAACCCGGGTTTGTAAAGCTTTGAGGCAACTGAGCCAACCATTGTACCCGCTATGTCACATCATTGCAAGACTATAGATATATATATTTTTTTACTTTTTCCCCCTCAATCCCACTTTTGGCCAGTGGCCCGTAACTAGTATTGGGTACGGTATGGGATACTTGTTGGTACAGATGCCAAAAATGTGCTGGCACTGGAGCCAAAACGGGCAAAAAGATCTAACTAACGCTGACAAACCTTGGAATTGCTAAGATATTGGGGCACAATCACCCAAAGTTTTATTGCAAAAACGCGTTGAAAAGAAAATATGCAAGTCAGCTGCCAAAGATATGAGAAGAATTAAAAGTAAAGCTACCGGGAACCCATTATTCTCCAGTGCGGTCATATCCCAGAACTGGAACCTGCCGGAGTGCTCAGAGACACGGCCAATGTGAGACAACAAAACCCAAACACCACTGAACAAGACAAGTTGAAACGTCAAAACTCAGCCGAGAACTATCTGAAGAGAGATTTTTCAAAGGTTTTATGGACTGATGAGATGAGAGGGACTCTTGACAGGCCAGACGGACGGGCCTGTGGCTGGATCAGTAACGGACACGGCGCTCCACTTCAACTCAGGCACCAGGTAAGGTGGAGTACTGCTATGGGCTTTTATTATTTAAGAGGAGCTGGTTGAACCTTTTTGGGTTTAACACAGACTGAAAATGAACTCAAATCTACTGCCAGTTTTAGAAAACACAAACTTTCGAAAATATCATGTTTTGTAGGCAGGACAACACTCCACCACATGCATCAAATCATCAAATAGTGAAGAGCCAGTAAAGGCCTTAAAAATGACAGAATAATGACATGACTCTCTTCCTTACCTGACCTAAATCTTATTAAGAACTTGTGGGCCCTTCCTACTGTACAACAGTACACCTCTTTTTGGCAGGGTAGTTACTGCTGCACAAAACCATGATCAGCAACAGATCAAGAAACAGACAGACTCCCGGAATGGAACGCTTACGATGGTTATTGAAAGAACAGTGGCTATACTGGTCACGGATTTATTTTTTTGTCAGAGCCAGTGTATTTTTAAATTGAGTTATTATTCGCTCTTTATATGAGAAATAAACAAGCGGGATGGTGGAAAAAAAAAAAAAAAAAAAGCCCAATTCTGTACATTAATATCCTGTTTTTGATATTTCAAAATTAAATCTCCCGTAATTCGCTGCCCAATAATTATGCACACACCCCAAAACCTCACCTTTACCTTCTTAAATATTCAGATTTAAAGTTTTAATAATATTTTGGATTGATTGAGAGCACGGTAGTTGTTCAATTAAAAAAAAATAAAAAATTACTAGCCAAAATACAACTTGCCTAATTGTGCATTGTATCTTTATAGCCCTGCACACACACGATTTACGGAGGTTTTTTTTGACAGTTACACATTATACATGTGACAGGTACACATTTGGGATAAATGGAAAACCATGACACCGTGTGGCTACTGTAGGATTTACAGCACGGTCACAATGCCTTAACAGTTCATAGTTTCAACAAAAAAGTGACAAATAAAAATTAACCGCAACTGCAATTAACATAGCATACTTATTTGTGTATGAAAATATTTGTGAGCAAAATATATACACAAATCTTTGATCACTAGAAGTGAGTCATTAGTAACACAGGAGGACAAAGACGGCAGAGTTAGCCAAAACATCTATTAATAAAGGACTTGGCCTCTGATCCACACATTTGACCAATTATTATCGTTTTTCCAAAGGCAGGACACCAAGCAGAAGCAGGAAAGATCATCAGCCGATCATTGAATTGACAAAAAGCTCACCATTTAAAAATAACTATTTATTTTACATGTCAGTTTAAAAGTAAAAAACAGCCCAGCATACAAACACGTACATAATCACAGACCCAGATCGATATCGTGCAGAACTATGTCGTTGAGATCCTCTGGGCCGAGCCTCAAGTGCTTCTCTTTCTTCGTTGAGATCTTAAAACAAAAACAGCAGATGATTTACCAAGGAACAAGAAAGGTTATGAAAGCAAGTTAAACAGGGAAGCAGTCATTTTCTGTACCTCTTCATCCGATAGGTCACAGATTGAGGAATTAGCAGGGTCATCGCTGAAAGAGACTTCAATCTAGAAATCGAGGGGGGGAAATCCAATTAAAGCTTGGACGCTGACCTTAAGTCAGTGTTCAAAGAACTGAGGAATGATGGAACTGCTGCACATGTGACCCTGAACATTACAAAGCTTATTTATACAGTGGGTAAGAGGAGAGTCATCACAAACTCTGGGGTTTTATTAATACATGTCAAAGTGTGGTCCAATCAAACGTGGTTGTGTTTAAACATCACAGCACGTCAACCTAAAATTTAGCTCTTGTAATGAGAAGTTCACACCAAGGACTCTTGGGTAAACAAGGCACAGTCCTGTTCAACAATGAAGTTGTATACAAAGAAAAGATTTTAAACCCTTATTAATCCTAGATAATATTTATCGTGTATAACGGACTGTCCAGAGCAGCAATCTTCTTTAAGGACCAAACATTGAGGGTCCACGGTCACTCCTGGAGTCTTGGCCTGGCACCAGTTTGCTAGTCTACCATTTGAGACCATGGTGTAATGTCTTACTGGTACTTTCTTGCATGCATGGGTTAATATTATTATTAAGCATTATTAGAGATAATAAATAATTTTAAATGCACTCACCTGGTCTGTCATGGTGTACTTGGTTCTCTGGATGTTGCACTCCATTGCAAATTTCTCTCCCATAAAAGGTTTAAACGGCCATGAAATTAAAATTCCTCACTAAAAGATCCAGGTGTTAGATGTAAAAAAAATTGAGCAGATGTTTGCACTGCTAAACCAGTAATTACTAATTAAAATGAACACCTTTATTCAGTTCCACCCGTATTCAGTCTTTGGCTTTTAAATAATCCGCTTTTAGGTTCATTGTTCATCCTGATTTTGATTTAAATACATTTTTTTTTAAAGTGGTTATTTAATTACTTTTCAATCTGCATTCCTATGATTTATAATAACTAAGTTTATAGAGCATTCTTACACACTTTTTGGGCAAAACATTCAGTTTTCCCACCCATATTCCGTCATGCCGCCATAGCTTGTGATAGCTGATAAGGTTCACAGTCTGTTTGATCATTTCCCCAAATGTCCAAACCACACTTTTAGCTCCTGAAAATAAAATCCACTCACAGTTTGTCGCAGCACAGAAACCAGCTTTCACCATCTTCCGTTCAGTTTTACAACATTGTAGTGTAGGAAACCGTGCTTTCAGCGCTTCTGTGTTGCTAATTAGGCCCTGATCTCCACCTGATGGATCAAACTAACAAACTGCAGCCTAATTAATTAGGTTAATTGAAAAGTCGCTGTCGCTAGAACAGAGAATAGCAGGCTTTAGCAGATCGCGAATCCAAGTTTGGACAGTTAATCTGTTTACTTTTTAATACGCATTTTAACTAAACTATTGTGTTCAGACTCATTTGATTTCCACTCACAACTTTTTCTAAACAGAAGTAAATTCTTCAAACACCACCACAGTATCTATCTATCTATCTATCTATACAGTCGATTTCGATTAATGGGAGTACCGAAACAAATCCTTATAAAGACGTGTAATGTTATTCCCTTATTTGGACTTAATCGGACCAAAGAACGTGTACAGTATGTAATATCCGTGAAGAAACTCTACCCGAAAACTCCCGAGTTTCTCCCCAGCCCTCTACTGCCACCTACAGATCTTTGCCTAACATTTCCACTTACTATAAAAAAAGAAGCCACAAGTCGCCACTTAGCCACAGCAAAAGCGCGTCAGATCACATTGGATAAGTTCTTCAAAC